>JAMPIO010000218.1:0-159768 GCA_024699865.1 Aphelenchoides fujianensis
ACCACCGGCTGCGCGTTTCCGGCCGCCCTGTTCACCGTCCCGAGCAGCCCCGAGAGGAGGTCCTTCGTGAGCGGCTGGGCGGCCGTCGAGGCGACCAGCAAGACGAAGAGGACGGCCGTGCAGGAGCGGGGCATCTTTCGAGTGGAGAGAAGAGAGGAGTGGACGGAAGAGTGACTGAGTGAGCGGAGGATGGCGACTGCCTTCCGACCGCCCGCTTTTATACCCGCTGGTCTCTCCGTTCGGTTCGGTGATCGGCCGCCTGCTCGGCTGAATGCAATTCAAATCCTCCTCGTTGATCGGCGGATTGAAAGGCGGTGTTTCGACCAAAACATGCTCCCTCGTTCGATCAAAACAGGCCGGACGAGTGTTCACTGCAACGAGAGGGTTGAACAGCCATCGATACTGCTGCAGCATCAAAGAACGCCATTGAACCTTCCTTTGCGTTGACACGTAAACTGCGTTCCCTCTCAGCAGCCTCCGTTTTCTCCGGTCCACGAACCTGAGGAAACAAACCTGTTAGCGGCCAACACACCCCGCTCGTCTTTCTTCTTCCGGGACGCCGCTATCTGATGAACGCGCGCTGCAAATCGAATTTGCAGGCCGGCGGTACAAAACGCGCGGGTTTGCGGTCGGCCGCTCGTTCGTTTCTGCTGCCGGAATGTCCGCCTTCTTCTTCTTCCTGCTTTCCGGCTGCCTGCTGCACTCGGTGATCGACGGGAGTGGGCGGCGAGTGGTGAGGAGAACGGAGATCTTCGGAGTTCAAAGACGATTGCAGGACGCGGTCGCCATCCTTGTGCCGCCGCCCTTCCGACATCCCGCGTTAAGTGGGCGAATGCACGGCCAACACGTCCAACTGCCGCCGCTCCAGTGGGGCGACCGCTTTTCGATGGGCGGCTGGCGGACGGCCGCCGACCGTTTCGGCCTCTTCGCGCCTTGTTGGCAGAAGCGGGCGTTTGTGTTTGACGCGGTGGGCGACGACTTCTGATCCGTTGACTGGCTGTTCGGTTAATCGCGATGGTGAATAAACCGAATCGTTCCTCGCATTTGAATGCGTAAGTTGAGAGGAAGGCGAATGTGCGGCCGAAAAGATGATGAAAGGGCTGGAGAAGGAGGAGCTGCCGCAAGCCGACCTGCCGCTTCTTGCACCGCTTTATTACGCTGAAGTGCGCTCTTTCAATTGCATCCTCCATTCATTCATGCGGGGCAACTTTGAGTTCGAAATCTTGCGGATGATTCGCGCCCTGGAACCGTGCGAGCGGAAGCCGAATGTCGACACGTGGTCTACGCGAGGCGCTGCCTGCTCTCGATGTTCGAACAGGTGGCCAAGCAGTTGCTGCTGGTCCGCGATGAGGTCTTCATGATGTGCGTTTCAGTGAAGAATAATCATTTTTTGTGCTCGTCGTTGCAGCCAGCATGAAGTGATCGCGAGCACGAGCAGCTTCCACGTGCAGCAGCACGTGAACGACTCCCGCCGGACGGTCGCCTTTGAGCCTCGAATGCTCGGCGCCCTGATCCTTCAGATCCTCGACGATTAAGGGGGTCTCTTGGCTGTGAGCAGTCATTTTGAATCGACGTTGAGAGCGGCAAGCGAACGGTTTATTGCTGATGACTACGCTAACGATTAACGTGAAAGGGATATGTGGAGCGAGATGCGGAAAGCAGTGCACAGCATGGTGTCTTTCTCAAGCAAAAAGACGAAGGAAAGTGGCGAGGAAAATGAAAGCAAGCGTGAAGTTGGAGAGAGAGCGGGAAGAGCCGGACGGTATTTGGGGAATGCGGATGTCGTACGTAGCCGAGAAGTTGTAATTGCCGCGGATAATCCGATCTTTGTCTTCGTCGTTGTATTTGAAAGCCGCAATAATGGTCGCGTTGGAGCGAAGTTGGAAGAATGTGAAGTCTTTGTCGTTGGGAAACAACTTCAGCTAAATTTTCGCCGATTAGCTGCTTCTGTGAGCTGAAGCGATCCGCAACCTACTTGAGTGAGCGTTGTTGATGACGTCGAAAGGCTCACTCGATAAAAGCGTATTTTTTCTTTGATGTAGAGGTCGCCGTCCGGTGCAAACGCAAAATAAGGCCGATACCACGTGTTGTTGATTTCGGGCCAGTTGGAGAGGGTGGCGAAATCGGTGAGCTTCGTCTCTTGCCCGCTTTCCAGTTCCAGCAGGTAGACGTCCGAACGACCGAAAACGGCGACGTTGTACAAACGAAGCCAACGGTAGAAGTCCCGGCCTTCCGGAGTTTGCGGGCGCCACGCCAAGAACGCAACGCTTTTGCCATCAGGTGCGAACTGGACACCGCCTTCGTAGCCGAGCGTGTTCGTGATCTTAAGCGAGAGGTAGAGAGCAAACGAGGAAGCTGCACACTCGTTTCGGATTGTCCAGGTCGTCCAGATCGGCGATGTAGAGGTCGTAGTCGCCGTCTCGATTGCTCGCAAAGACCACTCGCTGGAGGTCGGGCGAGACGGCGAGTTCGCCGTCGAAGAACCCGTTGTTCGTGAGTCGCTGCTTGATCGTCCCGTAGCGGTTCATTCGAAAGACCTCGTATGATTGCGGCAACGCTGTTGCGGCACCAATTAGGTTGCAGAACCAGTCCATATAGTAAGCGGAGTAATCACACGGCAACGTGCCAACAAGCGAGCATCCCGGAAGGTCCCAATCGTCAAAATACTCCTACAACCCGTGACAACTCGATGCGGAAGAGAACTTGCCGAATGGTTGGCAATGGTCGAAACGAAAAGAATGTCGCCGGCGCCGTCCTCTGTCAAAAATCGCGCCCAGTTCAGACACGAGACGCCGGGACCCAACAGGTGCGGCGAACTCCGCGAGTGGTCTTCGCCCGCGCCCAATCGAATCGGCTGAAATGCACGCGGTTGTTGTCCGCCGTTTGTTACCGGCGGCTTCGTTGCAACGTCTTACCCGCTTATAGCTGTTTTCCACTGAGACCATCGCCATGTTGTTCGTTTGACTAAAGTTCGCCTGGTAAATGCCCCGCGCAAACAACTGCCGTTTACCTCACGTCTATTGCAGACACAGCGGTCTGCGTAACGTACACAGACGAAGCGTTCTTCACGTACATCGAAACCCGGGCACTCGGTTCCCATTGAGTTTCTGTAAAGATTCGAAAGACAACAATGTGCTGCTCGTAGGACAGAGCGTACGTGTTTGAAGAGGAAACGTCCTGTTTCGAGCGAAAGTCGCAAGAAACAATTGGAACTGCCCGGTCGTGTCGAGAGCTACGAACGTTACGTAGTCCACGCCTCTGATGCGGATTGTGTCCACTTCTTTAGCGCCGTTGCGCACAAGAAACTGTAAGAAAGTTACGGTTATTCTTCTCGTTTAGTGCCTTCACCTCCTCGTCGTCATCCCGCATCCAGACGGAGCTCTCGCTTGTTCGAGTGTTCACTCGAGTGAAGAAGAAACGTCCGCTGCCGTCTCGAAGGAATTTCGGGTCGAGCAGCGCGTAGTCGGGACTCGCAAGGAACGGACGGTCCATCGAAAACACTCCACTCTGCAGTTCGCCAAAAGAAGTACGGTAAATGGCCGCTCCTTCAAGGGTCAAAATCCCGGCGCTAAAAAGCAGTGGATAAGATCGAAGAAGCACTGCTGATACCTGGCGACCTCTCGCTCTTCTTCGGGCAGGCGCACTCCGTGGAACAGAATGGAGCTTTCCGAACAAGTGTCCACCGCATCGAAGCCGTCCACCCAACCGGGAACGTCGAAGTAGGTCGAAGGCAAAAGGCATGTTAAAGAACGCAAGAGAAACTGCGGTTACCATTTGACTGTAATTCCGAAAGTAGAGTCGAATCCCATCCGTGTCCGTAAACGTTCCGATACGCATGCGGTCTTTGAAGAAAGACCACTTGCTCGCCGAGTGGTTCGTCGCAATGTTTTGCGGCCCGATGTTGACGCCGTGCGCCGCCCACTCGCTGATAAATGTCGGCACTTCGTGGGGGAACAGTTCTTCGTGCATTTTGGCGCCTGCAATTACTTTCGAGTGAATGAGGAAGCGCTTGCTTCGAATACAGGCAGCTTTTGTTCTCTCGTCCAAGTCAGTTCGTTCACATTGAGAGCGCGGACACAAGGCGGCCTCGCTGAAATCGGCGGCCAAGTCTTCGGTCCGCAGCGACTGCAATTGTATTCCATTGACAACGTTACACGCATCAGAACGTACGAAAAAAGCGGTGCTCGAAGTGACCAGGTTGACTGAAAACAAGTGCGCGTTGTTGATCGGAAACGAGCTCAACGGTCCTCACCGACCGTGTCCACCTTGTTGGGTCCCGAGAGTTCTTGTTCCACGACTGCGCTCTTCTCTTCCCCCAGTCCAGTCGAAACAAGAGAAACGGGTCGATCGAAAGCGGTCATGTCCATCCTGTAGACGTGGTGACATTTTGATTCGTACGGACCGCCCTTGGCCGTGAACGTGATCGATCGTCCGTGCTCGCTGAACGAAAGCTGAATGTTTGGAAGGAAAGCAGCGAAATACGTGAACTTTG
This sequence comes from Aphelenchoides fujianensis, assembly GCA_024699865.1. Lineage (NCBI taxonomy): Eukaryota > Metazoa > Nematoda > Chromadorea > Rhabditida > Aphelenchoididae > Aphelenchoides > Aphelenchoides fujianensis. Next base: position 4,493 of record JAMPIO010000218.1, read on the forward strand.
GCCGTGAGTGGTCGCCGCCATCGGTCAACTGGACGACGTTGAACAGAGAAACATCCTTCGCTACTGCTGCCCCCAACAGAAAGAAGCAAGCAATGATTTCATGCATCGTCACATTCAGCAAGGAGCACTTGTGAGAAAGGAAGCAAAGAATACTTATTTTAAAACCGAGTCTAGACCAAAGCGCCACCCATCTGTTTGAAGGCAAAGCCAAGCATTTTCCGTTCTCATCCGTTCGCTTTCGATGTCCTGCCTACGCTACGAACTTTATTTAACGACACAAAAGCACACACTAAAATAGACAACAAATAAAGTACCGGAAAATAGGGTTGGAATTTGACAATTTATTCAAAACGGTAAAACGGTACGTGTGGATTTGGATGGAGTGGAAGTCTTGTGGTATCATTAAATCTGTTAGACCGTTAGTTCATCGGAAAGTGTAGCCAACTGCCGTACGACCGCACGCGTAACATGAAGCGTCTTTCTCTGGCCCAGACAAATGGTGAAGCAAAGAATGAATGAACAAGGAATTCAATTCGTTCTACGCAAAACAGAAACAACCGCTACACGCGGATCATAGGCGTTCCAAAGCTGATCGTTTCTTTGCGGTAGTCGAAAGCGAAACAGTTGCGGGTCAGCGCACTAGTGGGAAGAATGACGGTCGGCGTGTTCGTGTAGACGACGCCGTGATTCCACGCGCCGAAGTAACTGATTCTGCCGATGTGAAACAAACAGATTGAATTCCCGTCGGAAAACGCGGGAATAGCGAACACGAACGCCTGATCACCCACTTCCATCCGCGTGGTGATCCTTTTGGAACAATTGGCGCGGTAGTAGTTCGCCTGCTTTGAATCCGCGACCATAACGCCCGCTTTCAACGCTTGCGCGATCATTTCGTCCGAGAGTAGAAGCTGGTCAATAAAAGTGTAATCGTAGTAGAAATGAACCTAAACCATCATGTTGCTCGCTATTCATCGTATCGGAAGAATACGGTGGGGTTGATGTATGTAAGGTTCAGGAAGTGCATTCGGTCCATTCGGACCATCCATTTGTTTTCGAGGAGCGGAAAGTGCGCCCAACCGACGCAAGGCGCGCTGCTCGGGAGTCCGCCGGCGTAGTGCAAACCGTTGCCCGCTGAAGCGAGGATCGGAGCAGCAATGAGGCCTTGATTGAAAGCGTGTACAATTGGATTGAATTCGCCCGGCGCCAGCCCAAGATATCCGCCGATGTGCGTCGGTAAATAGCTGCAATCAGCGAAGCGAAATGTCCGTGTTTGTGTGAAACTCGTACTGATATTCCGCGATTCTGCCCACCATCAGCTGCGCGTTCTCCACGGCAAACACACTCGACGAACTCTCGCCGAAGCTCTCGTTGTCGTGGACGGCGATTCGATCAACGACCACCCTGCCCTCCATCTTCCAGTAGTCCAACGTTTGGGAAGCCCATTTCTTTTGCGTTTCGGTGTGAGTCGTCGACTCTGAACTGTTGTAGCAATTGCTGTTGCCGTCAAGATCCGGTGCCATTACGGCGCACTTCTCCAGCAAACGCTCTCTTTTTATCGCCGAACACGCCGCAGAGCAGAAAAGCGGACCGAATTTCTCTGCAATAGAGCTGTTCCGATTGATGGGCGTGGAATCAAGTCACCGTCCCCGCACATTCGAGGACAATGCGGCTCTGGTTCTTGCCAGTCGCAAGGATCTTCCCAAAGAATCACACCCGAAAGCACCGTGGATAGTTGAAGGTACAACTGCAGCGGCGGTCTTCCGACGTCAGCAATGCACATACCCTGAAGTAAATTAGAATTGCGACTGGAGTAGCGAGATTACTCTAAGCGAATAAAACGCCGTTGTGCGATTGTCGTCCGCTTCAACCATTGAAATGAGCAAGCAGACGACAATCAATAGAAGAAGGCCGTCGCTCCGCATAGTCGTTGCAGCCCCTGTAGTTCTCCACTCGTTATATCATCGCTTCTTTCGTAAAGCAAACGAGTAGCTGTTGAAATGGCGACTAGATACGTAGCGTTGCAATAAGTGCTCCGTTCAAGGCCAGCTACTTCCTTACGGTTCACTTCATTTGTCGTTCGGGTTACACACCTTTGCTCGCACCACTAAAGAAATGGCGACTTAAGGATCACACGCGACAAATCCGCACGCATTCCAAACTTTTATCAGCGAAAGGAACAAGTCGAGGCGCTGGATCGCCTGAAAGCGGCGAAATAAGCGGCTTGTGCCCGTTGCTTTTTTGGGCAAGTGGACGGATTAAGGCGCCCGTCGGGACAAAGACGGAAACTTCGGGAAAGAATTCGTTCCAGCAGAACCCGAAATCACAAAAGGCGGGAAGAATCGTCTTACAAACGCACGGTTCTTCTATTCTCCGTACGGCAAGCGACAGAAAAGAAGCTTTGAGAGGCGCCAGTTCGAAGAAAGAAGTTCGCCCGCAATCCCCTGCTTTCGTTCCGTGTGATCGAGTCGAGCAGCTTCATGGCAAGAAAGCGGAACAATGCGTACTGTCGTCCAACTGAACGCGGTCAAGAACGAACAACCGACAGCCGTCGAATGCATTTTTTCCTGACGAACAACAAGAATACACGGAACGCACTCTGCGGCAGTCAGCCCTCCGCAGGCCACGGCTTGCATTCCTCAAGCAGGCACAACACTCATTCATGCTCACAGTCGCCTGTACGTGCCGGCGTTGAAGTAGCGGCGGAGTTCGAGCACCAGGCGGAACAACTCGGCGCGCGTCTGCGCGTCCAGCTGCTCTTTGATTCGCTTGACGCGCTGGATTTCCTCGTCGATCGTGAGCTTTTGGTCGTTGCGGGGCTTCTGCAAAGAGGCGGCTGATCTCGTCGACTGCGTGACGCGTCTTGCCGCTCATTTGGGCGACGGGTTCCTCCCGCTCCTGGTGTTTGAATTTGCGGCGCTCCTCGCGTTCGAGAAAGTTCTCCAGACACTCTCGAGCGGTGCTCTTCAACAAAGGAAAGTCAATCGAATGATGTCTTCTTTTCGGCCCTGGATCAACTGCTGGAAGAGGCCGGCTCCTGTCGCCACACGTCTACCTTCCGCTCGATCGCCTTGAAGCGCCGAAGCGCGTCGTCGCCGGCCTGTCGGAGGCAGAAGCGGAGTAGCCGGGCGTTCGGCTTCTTCTCCATCGTGCTCAGCAGCGGCTGCTCGCCGGCCGGCTCGTGGACGTCGAAGTCGAAGCGCGCCGCCGTGGACACGAGGGCCTTCAGGCGGCTCAACGTCGCGCATTCAAGCAGCTTCCGGCGATCTGCTTCCAGGCCGCCAGCAACGAGGAGGACGGTTACTGGGCGGATTCGTTCCTTTCGATCGATCCCTCGGGAAGCCGGACGATCGCTATCTTGTCGTGTGAGTTCCCGCCTTCCTTCTGCCTGCCCCTGCTCGTCGCCCGCCCGTGCGACCAATCGATGGACTGCCTGCTGAAGACGCTCGAACCGCGCTACGCGGGGATCCCGGGCAAAAAGACGGGCACGAACGAGGGGCACAATTCCGGCGACCTGCACGTCCCCGCGCCGGCGGCGAGGACGAGAAGAATGGCTGGACGGAGAACCGCTGCAAAAGCCAGTGGGATGAAAGGGCTTCTTCTGTTGTCTGCCTGCATAATAAACTCTGCTGTGCTCCAGCTCCGTGTGTTTCTTCAACGCATGCCATCGGACCCTCCGGCCGTCGAGCCAAAGGAAGGAGCAGACGTTCGCATTCCCCGCTGTCCCTTCATTTCTTCAACTCTCGGTCAAAATAAACGGCCGCGTCTTCCTGCCGCTGCTCTCTTTGCTCGTTGGAATGGTCGCTGGCTACGGCGATGACACGCCCGCAACAACGCACGAGCCGCAGAACACGATCTCCACGGCCATTCTTTGGACTTTCATGGGCGTTATGGTCGTCCTTTACTTCGTGGTTGTGCCAATCCTTGCGTGCTGGGGGTTGATTCGGTGGGTTGAGGTCTTCGCGTTTCTTTCCGCTCACCTCCGCTCGTCTTTCAGAGCAAACCGGGAGGAGCGGGCGGCCTTTTTTCATCAACACCACGATCGCTGCCGGCACCTCCGCCCGCCGATCAGACCGCAGCCGCCTGAAGTTCCCCGCCGCGATCAGCAGCCGGTGGACTCGCAATCGAACGTCGGACTGGACACGTCCGCTGCGCCTCGCAATTGGTGACTCCTTCCCGCTTTTGTTTGTTTGAACAAGATTGAGAAAGGGCTCATCTTGTCGCAAACATGACGAATCGTTCGGCCTGCAGCTGCAATCGAACGCCGAAGCAGTCAGCAGACGAACGTTCGGCGTTGTTCTTCGATCAAGGACGGCGCAAAAGATAAGCGACACTCGTGCACGAGCTACAGCAGTTCAATGGTCGTCTTCCGCTTCACTCGTTTGTGTTTGATCTGCTACGCAACCGCTCGCTCGTTGTGCGTAGCCAAAGGCGCGTGGACGAGCAGCGACGCTTCAGGATTGAAAAGGGTAGCTGCAAGTTGCACACTAATTCGTTTTCTCTCGAGGCCGCTCGTGTTCCTCCCAACCCATCCCATTCGCTCGACTTCTTTTCGTGTTTATTCGGGCCAATCGAACGGGTGACAACCGAGGGCTCAGACCATGCCCGCTTTCTTGACGTCCTCGTGGAACTGCTGCACCATCTCGCGGTACTTGGCGGGCATCTTGGCGCGGATGTAGTCGAGGATCGCGCCGTGAATGAAGACGAACTGGGCCTCGGTCTGAACGGCGGAGGCGCGCTGGTTGCGGATCTCCTTGACGATCTCGCGGATCTGCGGCGAACGAGCGGGATAACGAGCGGAGCTCGGGAAACTCACATTCACGTTGGCGCCCATCTTGAAGAGTCGCTGCATGGCCGCCTCGATGGCCAGCACCGTGCCCGTGCGCCCCACGCCCGCCGAGCAGTGCACGATGCAGGCGCCCTGCAATCGGGAGGAGTGAGTGGCTGGAGGCGAGGACGAACCGTCGGGATGGAGCGAATGAGGCGGAGGACGGACATCCCACTCGAAGGCACGCCGCGGTCCGGCCAGTCGGTGACGTGGATCAGCTTCAAGAAGGTCGCGTTCGAGCAGCCCTCGGGCAGGACTTCGAGCGTGTACGTGACGAATTTGTCCTCCTGATCGACGCGTTTCGTGGTCACGAACATCGAGCTGCAAAGAAGAGGGATGAGGGGCGGAAGGGAGGAGTGGAGACTTGCCCGTACTGCTTGTGAGCGCCCGCCTCCAACGGGAAGTACTGGACGCACTTGGGCTTCCCGTCTTCCATCGTCTTGCACAGCATGATCACCGAGCCGGCCTCCAGCTGGTGGGCCATGCGCCAGAAGTCGGGGATCGTCTTCTCGATGGGGCCCTGCGCGGCGACGAACGTCCGCTCGACGCCCTCCAACTTCACGTAGTTCGCGTGTCTGCAACGAGCGGGAGGGAGTGATCGGAGGAGGAGAGGAAGGACTCACACGTAGTCACTCTCCGGCGGCACGTTCAGCGTGAGGACCACGCGGCTCGCGTCCAGACACACAACGTCTTTGTAGCGATTCCGCTGCGGGTTGGCCGTGAAGGCCTCGTAGCGGAAGTCGGGCGCCACGTACTGCTTCAGGTCGACGAACTCCTTGCGCAGCCCGTCGACGCCCGCGCGCTGCACGTTGGCCACGAAGTCGGCGACGGCGGCCTCCACTTCGGCGCTCAGCGCGCGGCCGGTCGTCCCGACGCGCGGCTGGGGCACCTTCTGGACGGGCAGCATCGTCGTGGCGGTCCGTTTGGTCGGCGGGCGCTGCAGCGAGAAGAGGGGATTCAAGGGGGAAGAGCGGGGCCACTCGCCTTGTTGTTGCCAACGGCCTTCGGCTTCTCGTCGGGGCCCAAGTCCAGCTGCTCGACGGTCGCCTCCTCCTGCGTGCCGGTGGCGCGGCGGCGACGTCGCTTCGTGCCCGCGCTCGTCACGGGACTTGCGGGCGGCACTCGCTGGGACATGCGGGCGGAGAGAACGGCGGTCGGCGGGAGGATCGAAAGTCGGAAGTGCGGGCGAGCGCCCGGTTCGTTTCACTTTTATGCGCGCCAAAACGGTCGAGATTTGCATGAATGGCGGCCGTTTGTTCTCGCCCTCAACCAGTCGAGCATTGCGTTTGCCGGCTGCCGGCTGCTGCTGCAAGCGCTTCGCTTCGGTCCGCTGCTAAACGACGAGCGGAAGATGCAGCAACCGGTACGTCGATTTCCCCGCGGATAACAAAGCGCCAGTGAAAGCTGAACCTTCTTGTCCTATGCTGACTGGCGTCGAAGCGGCCAATGAGGCAGGGGCGACAGCGATTTGCATTCGGCCCAAACATTCGAACCGATGGACGCTCATTGCCCTCCAAGCGCACTCATTTGCCCACACATACGATCGAAATGAGCGGCCGCCTTCTCCTGCTTCTCGCCGGCCTTTTCTTCTCCGTTGGCCGACTCTCCGCCGAATCCACAAGCGCGGACCGGAAGTTCACGAGCGCCCAGATCGCGCTCTATGGCATCTTGATCGCGTGTGTCGCCTGCGGGATCTTTTGGTTTGTCGTCATTTCGTTTGTAAGTCCTCTCGGATGCGCTTCCCCACTCCTTTATGCTTCCAGGTGTTGGAGTCCCGAGGCTGCCACGTGGCCCCCTACGACCTCTACGACTGCCGTCCGGGATGGGCGAATCGCCGCTGCTTTCACCCGCAGCAACAAGTGCAGGTCGTTCGCGTCGAAGTCCAGCAACCGGCGACTTCCCAATCGATCGACACGCCGAGCAGTCGGCAGACGATTCGCAATTGGTGATCCCTTTCCGTCTCTCTTGCTTGTTGTGCACGTGAATAAACGATTGATTACTTTCGACTCTTACGCGGCAGGCAGACGATCAGAAAGCAGACTTTAGGCTTGCGTCGACCATCCCCCGCACCAGTTCTCGTTGGATTGCGTGCATTCAAGCCGCGTATCTTTTTTCGGAGGTGGTCGAGCGGGCGGAGCAGCTGGCCGCCGAGGGCAAGACGGTGATTGTGGCCGCTCTGGACGGCGACTATAAACGGAAGGTTCGTCTCTCAGTTCTTCCAACCGATGAGCTCCGTTCTTTCGCTTTCAGCCCTTCGAGTCGATCGCCAAACTCGTGCCGCTGGCCGAGAAGTGGAAAAGATGACGGCCGTCTGTCAATTCTGCGGCCACTCCGCCTCGTTCACGCTGCGGACGATCGTGTCCGATGTGGTGAGTTGCCCGTCCGCCTCCTCTTCGGTTTGCAGCGGGAGGTGATCGGCGGCGGGGAAGCGTACAAAGCCGTCTGCCGCGACTGCTCCCGGCTGAAGCAGGAGGTTGACCGCCAAGAACAGAAGCCGCACGCGAGCGCCGTCGAGAACATCGATGATGATGGCGGCGCCGAAGACAAGAGCTACGTGTCCTGATCGGCGGATCTTTGCCTAACATTCCGCTTTCATTTGGTTCTTCCGTCTGTTCTTGTCGAAAATTTAGAAAGGTTGATCGCAGGGGTCTTGCGTGCTGAGAGCTGCTGCTCAACAGATCGTGCAGCTGCACAAAGAAACCCGCATCCCGTCTTTGCCTTCCGCTGATACCCGGGCGTCCGACGGAGCGCCGATTCCATGCCGAACGACCCCCTCGCTCGATCAAGAAGCTGCTGCTGATTGGAAGAAGCGGCCGTTCGCGTTCTAAACAATGAGAACCGTCACTCGTTTGTCGGGTGAGGAACGACTGTAGACGGTCAGCGAGGCGCAAACACCAAGAGAAGCGGGTAGAAATTTGCATCCAGTCGAATCATTTGCGCTTTCCAGCGAGTGCTCTGCTCACTCATTCGCCCAACTGCCCGCCCAAATGAGCGGCCGCTTCCTGCTCCTCTTCGTGTTTGTCGCCTCTGTCGGCTCTATCAATGGAGACGAGTCCCAGTACGCAACGACGAACGGATCTCATGGGATGTCCGGTGAGGCGATCGCGCTGATTGTCGGCGTGCCCCTTTGCTTCGTGTTGATTCTCTCGCTTTGCAGTGGACTGACGTGCTGGTGGTACACGGGAGTGAGTTCCCCTCCTTCTTCTCACTTCACGTTCGTCTTTCAGAGAGCACCGGCCTGGTGCTACCGCCCGTCCGCGTCGTCGGATGGACCAGCTCGAACGCGCAACCGCAGATCACTCGCGGCGTCCCCGCGTAGCCGGCCGCTCAACTCGGAAATCCACAAGACGCTCGACTGACCGCAGTTCTGATTTTTCCTTTCGTCTTTCTGGCTGCACTGATCGATAAACTCATTCCAACCAATGCTGGGGTCGTTTCTCAACAGGATCCGATTCCGTAGAAAAAGAACCTACTCGGTGGAGAAAGAACCCAATCGGTACAAACGGCGAACAGGCGGCCAGAAGCGTGATTCAACCGCTGCTTTCTTCGCGAGCACAATAGCAGAAGAACTCGGGTTCTTTTTGTAACAAAAATGCTGAAGCCGAACGAACGCGCTCCACTCTCCGAATGGGTGGGCAACAAAAGAGATGAAGAACAGTGAAAGTTGCGTCTTGCACCCTCACTCGAACGATCCAACCTGCCGCTCAAACTTCTCATTCGATTGTTCATTGAGATGAGTGGCTCTTTATTGCTCGTTTTTGTGTTCTTCGCCGTCTCCGGATCGGTCAACGCAGACGACGCCACAACGAACAATGCTCGGCTCATTGTTTCCCTCGCAACCTTCTGCGTTTGCTTCTTTGTGTGCCTCCCGCTCGCTCTCGTGTGGCAGTTCTGTTTCTACAACAGAGGAGTGAGTTATCTTCCGTCTCTCCACTCACTTCCTTCGTCTTCAGAGAGCACCGGCCTGGTGCTACCCGCCCGTTCGCATCCTGGGATCGACCGGTTCGGACGTGAACGGAAAGCCGCAGGTGGTCGTCTATCGCGTTCCCGCGTAACCGATCAGGCAATTCGCAAACCGGCGGAGCAGCTGGCCGAATCGCGGAAGAGCGTCGTTCATCTTCTTCGACAATGAGCGCGCGGCACGGAATTCTGTTTGCGAATAAACGTTGGGGTTTGTGTGGAAAAGCGAGTGGTTGGTGATATCCGAGTTTTCTGGCTGGAAGCCAGCAGCTGCGAACATCAACTGATAGGCGCGTGTCGACGATCGAGGTCATCGTGCAGCAGTTTGCATCACTTCTTTCTCGGACACTTGCCCCCGCATTTCTGCTCATTCACCCATCCGCTTACCGAAATGACCGGCCGCCTGCTGCTCCTCTTCGTGTTCTTCGCCTCCACCGGCCGCATCAACGGAGATCCGGAAATCACCAGATTCCTCAGCGAATTGCAACCGTGGCCCACGGAGCCCATGGAGCGAACGCGACCACCTCCCGAAGCGACGGACCCGCCGGTCCACCGAACGGAGACGTCCACTGGCAGCCCCGCGACGGGAACTTCGAGCGTCGAGTTGATCGTCGGTGGCGTGATCTGCGTCATCTACTTTGTGCTGCTCAGCTCGTGTGCCATCGGCGCCAACGTCTGCTACTACTCGGGGGTGAGTCCTGCCTTTTTTCCCGCTCACTTTCTTCGTTTGCAGAACTACCCGCAGTGGGCCTATCAGCCCGTTCGCGTCGTCGGACCGACCAACTGCAACTGCCGCTGCCAACAAGCCGGCCAGCACCCGCAGAACGCCTGCAACGGAGCGCACCCCCGGCCGCCGCCCCTCAAACGAGCACGACGTCCGGCGGCCCCGAAGAAGTCCGAGCGGGACCTCGAAACTGGTGATTCTTCTGCTGCCTCGCCCCAGAGGGAATAAACGACTTACATCTCCGGCTCTCCGGCTTCTATGCTTGCACGGACAACTCCTTTATTAACATCGAGTGCTCGACGATCGCTTCTCGTTTGCCGACCTTTTCGGCGCTCTTCGACTCCGCGAGCAAAAGTTGAAGCACTGGACAGTTCTCGAGCAACCGCCCATCGAATCTTTACGGCCACTTTCCCCACCCCGACTCCCGCAAAGCAACGAATTTGCATGAACGAACGAGCGACCAAAAGGAAGACCGCCCGCCACTCGCTCAATCGATCCCACGCAGCGATGGCCACAAAAGAGGAGGAACTGACGGACGACAAGAAGCCGTTTGCCTGCGGCCCGGCCAGCACTTCGGCGGCTGGCGCGTGGTGCCCAAGCTGAACGAGGGCGGCTTCGGGCAGGTGTTCACGGTGGAGCGGCACGGGATGCAGGCCGCCCTGAAGGCCGAATCGAACGAAGTGGAGGGCGGCTCGGCCATCAAGCTGGAGGCGAGAAAGCTGATTGTTTCGTCTCCTCATTATCCGCTCCGTGCTGATGCTGCTGAACCGCGGCGGCCGCTGCCCGCACGTGCCGCACTTGTACCACGCCGCTTCTGCTACACGATCGTCCCGCTGCTCGGCGACAACCTGCGCGACCTGAAGCTGCAGTGCGCCGAGGAGCGGATGCTCGCGGAGACGTGGATGCGCATCGGCATCCAGGCGCTCTACGCCGTCAAGCTGCTCCACGACTGCGGCTTTGTGTATCGAGGTGAGCGCTCTGATCAGTTCCCTGCCCACTCGTTCCTCGCTGCAGACATCAAGCCGGCGAACTTCGTGATGGGCCACGACAACGACCCCGAGCGGGCGCGTCTCGTGCACATCCTGGAATTTGGGCTGGCGCGGTTCGTTCCCCTCCGCCACTCACTCACTCGTCCCCTGCAGCTCGTTCGCCTTCAAGCGGGGCGGTGTGTAGGGGACCGCCGAGTTCCGCGGGACGGTGAGCGCGCCAATGGACGAGTTGGAAGAAGAGAGCGGCTTCAGGTGCGCTACTACTCGCCGGCAGTACACCTGCGGCAGGAGCAGGGCTGCAAGGACGACCTGTGGTCGCTCGTCTACATGCTCATCTAGTTCCACTGCGCTAGAAGACGCGGCTGGAGGCCAAGAAGCGGAACATTGCGGACGCCCACCTGCTTCTCAAGTTTCCCGGTTCGTTCCCTTCCGGCTGCCCGATCGTCGCGCACCTGCGCCAACTCGACTGCTACTCGCGCCCGAACTACTCGCTCGTGCACGAGTGTCTGCTGCGGGTGATCCGCCGCCTGAACGTCCCGCTCGGCGCGCCCTTCGACGGGGAGGACGCGCGCAACGTCGAGGTGATCGTGAGTTCTGCGCCCTCCTTTCTGCCCACTTGCTCGACCGCTCGCTTTGCGTAGAACGCCGGGCGCCCGAAGCGCGCCGAGTGGGAGGACGCGGCCGCCTTCTTCGCCGCCGACCCGCTCGGCATCAACGGCGCCCCGCCCAAGGACAGCGCGCAGACGTCGGACGCGGGCGGCACGGCCACCGTCGACGACCAGCAGGAGATCGAACACCGCGTCCTGGACCTCAAGAAGAAGGGCAGCTCTCGCCCCAAGTGAGTGGACGAAGCCGTTGTTCCTGCCGTCGCACATAAACACATTCCTTTCGTTCGGCTTCGAGTTGAGCAAACGTGGGTGGAGGGAAGGTTACCGAAAAGATGGGGTTTCTACAAGGCTGCCGCTGGAATGATGCCGATCCCGTCTTCTTCGTCGTCCGGGGGTGGGCGGAGCAGTCGATCTCTAATGCCCCAAGGAAGTGGCAAGCAACCGCCCGCTTTCACTCGCTCGTTGCTCACTTTTCCACTCGTGCGGCCGCTGCTGCCAGCCATGCCTTCTCGCCATCAACGGTCCGTTTCCAACCTCTCTCCTTCTCATCCACATGCAGCCACACGCCGCCGTCTCGCTTCAAGGAGGACCCGCACTTCCGGCGGTTCGTGAACGTCGCGGTTCGTTCGTATTTCGAGCGGCTGCCGCGACACGCGCCGGCCGCCGCCGACTGGGCGGAGCGGACGGAATCGACGCCGGCGGCGAGTCGGAGCTCGAGCGCGCGCGTCTTTGAGGATCCCGTCAGCGCGAACTCGCCCCGCTTCCACAGCCGCCGGGCGCGTTCTCGGCTCGGCAGTTCGAACACGAGCGGCTCGGCGGTGTCGACCGTCTTCCGGCCGGCCAGCGACGAGGAGTTCGCCCGGCGGTTCGTCTGCCCGCCCGTCCGCCCACTTCCTCCCGCTTGCAGGCGGCGCCCGACTGGTCGCGTGGACCCTGCGGCTCGTCTTCCGGCTGCTCGTCCTCCTGAGCGACCTCGCGGCCCGCTATCCCGTGCGTTCCCGCCGCTCGACCACCCACCTCTGCTTAGAGCCACGCGACGGCCGTCTGCTCGCTGCTGCTGCTGCTCGACGCCGTCCGCCTGCTCGAGGACGTCGTGCTGCGGGCGGGCGAGGCGGCCGTCCGCGTCGCCTGGCCGCTCGCGTTCGTCGCTCTCCGCAGCGCCGAGCACCTCCTGCGGGCGCCGGGCGCGCCTGCAGCCACCTGGACGCCGTCCACCACGCCCTCCACTGCGACCTCGCCCGCGCCTGGTGCGAGGACTTCGAGCTCATGTGCGCCGACCGCTGCTCCTTCACGAGCGCCGCCCTCGACGGCCGCGAGTGACTTCTCTCCAGTTGTTGTAAATAAACATATGTGTTGATAGCTTGCGCGGAGTGGACAAAGAAACACGTCTTTGTTGACTGACAACCGTTGAGCCGGCAGGCATCTGCTGCAACACACCAGTGCGACGACCGGTAACCGCTTTTGCGCGACGGACACCACTCGAGTGGCCACTCCGCTCATTCCACGAAACTCCAATCGCAATGACCGACTACTCCTTGTTTCTTCTCCTTCTGATCCTCGTTTCAATCGGCGCCGTCGAGGCGGACGAGGCCGACGCGTATTCTTGGATCTGGATTCCTGTGTTGGTGTGCGGCTGCTTGCCGATCGTGCTCTGTGTCGGCGGTAGTTTTGCCTTGCAGTACTACTGCACGAATCAAGCGAGTCCTTTCTCTTTCCACTCACCTCACTCACTCATGCACTTGCAGAACATCGAACGGGAGCGACAGAACGTGGTCACCTACCAGACCGTTCAGCCGCCGCCCGTTGACCCGAGTTCACGTCCCGAAGACACGCCTCGCGAACTGCCTCAAAACTGGTGACTTGCAGTCATGAACTGAGCGAATAAACGAGTTTTTCTTACGTGGGCGGGTGGAAATTGCAAATACCGCATTCAGCCAGGAATCGACACCGTTTATTCACTTTTCGCTACAAAGCACAGGCGCATCGGCTTGAAGAATCGCGAGCTTGGCGAACGGCGACGATGTCCGCGTCCTCCGCCGAGCAGCCGGTGGGGTGGACGTTGAGGATCGTGCCGCCGCGCCCGTCCCGCTCGGCCTGCAACGAGCGAGCGGGGAGTGAGTGGGCGAGTGGAAGGGGAACGAACGTCCGTCGGGTAGGCGGCGTAGAAGGTGGTCCGCTCGCGGGCGTTGAAGCGCTCCAGCGTCTCCGCCCACGAGCGGGCGCGCTGCTCGGCGGCCTCCTGGAGCGCCTCGACGCCGACGACGCGCAGCCGGTCGCCGAACTCCGCGACCACCTCGCCGATCATCGCGATCGAGCGCATCGCGGCGCCCAGCACGCCGTCCAGCCGGAGGGGCGGCGAGTCCGCCGGCTCTTCGATGGCGATCCGCGCCTCGCCGAACTCCCGCTTCGGCATTTGGGAGGAGGCGGTGAGGCGCGGCCCGTCGGACGTCTCGTCGTCGGCTGCAAGCGGGAATGGGCGTTCTCCTGCTTCAGCGCCCACCCGCCAACTGCTCGTCCGCCCGCTCGCCCTCCGCCCGCCCGAAGTCCTCATCGAACGGGAGGCCCAAGTACGCAAAGCTCTTGGCCGCGCGTCGCGGTCGGCGCATCCGCTCGCTCGTCGTCGTGTCGCTCGCGTCCGGCGGCGTGCTCTCCGGCGAGAACGAGGCCAAGACGATCGACGCGTCGTCCGTCGTCGCTGCAACGAGGAGGAAGTTGCGGGCTGTGTTGGGGGACGCCTTGTGCTCACTGTTCTCTTTGGCTTCCTTCGGCGCTTCTTTGGCCTTGTCCTTCTCGAAGAGCGGTTGCTCTGAACACATTTAATCAGCGAAGAACTCGTCGAACTCACCCACCACTGCCTTCTTGGGCGCCTCGACGGTCGGCCCGGTGAGGGACGGCGGGCGGCTGCTGACCTCGCGCTCCAAAGTGACCGTTGCGGTCAAGAGCGCCGGCGGCGGCGGTTTCACGACGACGGCCGCGAGCTGGAAGCGGCCGAGCTGCCGGAGGTCGTCGAAGCGGCTGAGGGCGCGGGCTTCTTCTTGGAACTCGCCGCGCTCTCGGCGGAGCGGCGGCGGACGGGCGACTTGGTGGCGAAGACGGTCACGCGGTCCTGCAAGCGGCGGGTGGGCGGCGGAGCGGACGGTCGGCCGTCCCACCTTCCTCGTCTCCGCGTTGATGTGATCGGGCGGGAGGGCGGGCCGCGCGCGCGCTCCCACTCGCCCTCGCTGCACGCGGTCAGCGGCACGCCGGCGGCCACCAGCGGCGTCTTCGGCTTCGATCCGGGCGTCTTCTTCTGCGACATTCGACCGATTTGAGCGGCGGGATTGCGGAAATGAACGCCGCGGGAAGGTTGGTTGTCGATCAACGCTTCGTTCGTTCCTCTCCCTTGCCCGCTCATTCGCTCTCCGAGGCGGCGTTGTTCCCTTTTGTGTGTGGGAATGACGTTTGATTAGGTTCGCCGACTTCAAGACCAACGACTGCTCGTCTTTTCCATCACATCACTCAACCGTTTATTCGTCCGCACAAACACGAGAACCAAACGAATTTCCTGCTTCGCGGCCTACGCGCAGCGGCGATCCTTCGCGCCGTCCGCGACGTCCAGCTTCGAAAACGCGTCCTGAACGCACGAGAGGGATGAGCAGAGAAAAGGAAGCGGGAGACTCACCAGAAGCGGCGTGTTCACGAACTCGGAGACCGCGCGCTCCAGGCGGGCGGCCACGTCCTCCGAGGCGAAGATCACGTGGACGTCCTTTGTGTGCAGCGAGCAGCGACAAGGAGGAGGACGGCGTTCTCGCCCTCCCCCGTCTGAACACTCGGATGAAGGGGGGCAGGAGCAAATGCAAGGCTCACGGTCACCTGCCGCACCTCGGCGCACTCCAGCGAGTGGGCGGCGATGTCGGCGAGCTGCTCGCTGCCCTCCGGCAGGCAGACGGCCAGTCCGCGCTCCTTGAGCTCGACGGCCACTTCCTCCGCGTCTCCGAGCACGAACTTCATCCACGCGCCGTT
Organism: Aphelenchoides fujianensis; assembly: GCA_024699865.1. Taxonomy (NCBI): domain Eukaryota; kingdom Metazoa; phylum Nematoda; class Chromadorea; order Rhabditida; family Aphelenchoididae; genus Aphelenchoides; species Aphelenchoides fujianensis. Next base: position 19,601 of record JAMPIO010000218.1, read on the forward strand.
CTGCAGCAAGCGGGTGGGGGGGGAGGAATGAGAGGCCCACCTCGTCCAGGTAGTTCTCGTCGTAGCACTCGTTCGCGTTCCAGAAGTTCCACGCCGCTTCGAGGACGAACTGCGTCTCGGCGTCCAGCGCGAAGTGGAGGGCGCCCACGTGGAAGGCGGGCAGCTGCACGGACGCGGCTGAAGGAAAAAAGGTGGTTGCCCGGGAAGGAAGCGACTTGCCCGAGGGATCGTCGTTGTTGTTCGCGTCCACCGGCGAGCACTCCAAGCGGACGGCATCTTCGCTCTCGCCTTTCGGGCGATCGACAGTCGTCGGCATTCCGGCACGAGAGCGAACGGCCTGCAGCCTCTGCGCGAGGAGGAATGAGCTCGAGGTTCGAACGGTTCCGAGTCGGAAAGGAAAGCGAGCGGACATGAAAATGCCGTCGATCAACATGCTGTTGCGGACGAACGGGTCTCATTGCGGCGAAGGAAGGATACCATGGGATTTGTTTGTTCTCTTGCGCATGGCCGACGCTTGAGAAAACGAGGCGCTTTAATGCGACGCCCAATCGCCCAGAAACAGCAGTGCTCGCTCTTTCGCTCTGACTCATCGTCCTGCCGGTTACCCGCAAAGAAGCGAGAGGAAAAATGAACGCCCGCTGTCAGCCGGGCGTCGTGGCTGGCGCCTGTGAGTCAGCGACCGGACGGCTGGGTTGGGGGAAGGCGGGCGGTGTGGGGGAACGGCCGGCGGGGGCGTCGTCGACCGGGCGTCCAGTTCGAGCGCGACGTCGACGGCGGGCGGCTGCAGGAGTGCGGCGGCTCGCGGTCGTCTAAAGCGGGAGGTCGCCGAGGCCCTGAAGGGAGCAGGCGAACATCCCCCGCGCCGCGCAGTGAACGCGGATCGCGCCCGCGAGACGCCCGCCGTTCGGCCGCCGCACCGTTCAAATGACCCCAATATTTTGCCATTGCTTGACGCCAATCGTTTTCCTCCATTCGACAAGCTTCATCCGAGATGGGCGGCCGCTCTTCACTCTTCCTGCTCGTCCTCTTGGCCCTTTCGATTGATGCCGTCCAAGCGAAAGGCGCGTATCCGTACATCGCGATCACGTCTGCAGTGGGTCTTCTCGTGTTCATCTCGTGTGTCGCCGCTCTTGCCGTCGGTTTGTGCTACTACTGCATGAATCAAGTGGGTTCTCCTCTTCAACATTGCTTCTTTCACGTCTCTTTCAGAGCATCGAACGCGAGCAACAGAACGTGGTCACCTACAACACCGTCCGTCCGGCCGAATCGACGAACCACGCGGTCTGATGGCTGATTTCTTTGATGTGTGATTGGGCGAATAAATAATTCTCTTTGTTCAACGGAGCTTGGCGTGTTCACAGGTTGCTCGAATCGACCCGTTCACTGATGATTGCGTTCGAACCCACTCGCGTTGAGACCACCAATGGAACATGCGCGGAGAGTTGCGCATCCCCATGGGAAGCACGCGGTCTTCCCACTCATCCCACGCTTTCGTTTCTTGAGGTCAGCGACCGATCGCTTGCTGGGAAACAGCGGGGTCAGTGGAGTGAATAAAAAGCGAGCGATTGGCTGCTTTCGATCATTCCCGCCTTCGACTCGCCTTCCAGCAGTCATTCCCGACTGCTCCCCACGCGAAGATGACCTCCAAGGGGCTGGCGTACGCGAGTTTCGAGTCGGCGGTGTACGGCGCCCGCTGCTTCCCGCACGTCCACCAGCCGTTCGCTTGCGGCCGGCTACTCGTCGAGTTCCAGCATGGCGGCGGGTCGATCTCGGTCGTGGACACGCACACTGGAGTTCAACGGTGAGTGTCTGCCCGCTCTTTTCCTCACTCCCCGCCTTCTTTCAGCCGCTTCCGGCATCGCTTCGGAGCGAGTGGAGCCGCTGGGCGAAGTGGTCGACTGCCGGGTGGTGCGGGAGGATCGGCTGCTTGTCCTCACGCACGAGCGGCTCGTCCTGCTCGCGTTGAACTGGACGAGCGGCGAGTTCCGCTGCGACGTCCTCCACCGCTTTCCGCCGTCCGCGATCGGCCGCTTCGAACACCACCGCCGTCTGATCGCGCCGACCGCCCACGCCGCGCGCTTCGTGTTCGCCGCCCTCTGCGACGAGGCGAACGCGCAGCTGCTCGAAGTGGACGTGAACTCGCGGGCCGTCCGGCCGATCGGCGCGCTGCGGCTGGCGGGCGGGCGGATCGGCGGCCTCCACGCCCATGCGGGCCGCCTGCACGTGGTCGAGCGGGACGCCGCGCGCATCACGCGGATCCACGCGCTCGACCCGGCGGACGGGCGCCTCCTTCGAGTGGTCGCAGTGGAGGACCGCAAAGAAGTGAGTTCTCCTCTCCACTCATCCCCCTCTTTCATCCCTTGCTGCAGGCGGGCATCACTCGCCGCGGCTCCTCGCCGACTGCCCTCGCTTTCCACGACCACGCGGCCGTCTTCCTCGAGCAGCTGCTCGTGCAAATGGAAGGGCGGGAGGTGCGCGTTCTGCAGCCCCGCTTGTGCCGCCTGGACCTCCGCAGCGGCGAGTGGGCGGCCGTCGAGTCGCCGGTGGTCGCCGAGATCGCCGCCTCCTGGTGGCACGCCGAATGGAAGGAGAGCGTCGTCCACACTGGCGAGCCCACCGACCTCCTGCACGCGGACGAGAGCGGCGGCCTCACGCTCCACGTGCGCACTTCGCTGTCCACCGCGAACGGCGAGTACTTCGGCACCGGAAAGCCCAGCTGGTCGTGGCGCTCCTACCGCCTGCCCGGGTAGGCGGCCGAAGCGACCACTAATGAGCCGCCTCTCGTTTCAGCCACCCGAAATTCCTCCTCCGCACGGCCTTCGAGGCGCCCGAAGAACCTCTCCGTTGACCGTATCTACTCCTACTGATGCGTGTTTGCCTTTGGTTGACGAATAAACCGTCAAATGTGGATGAGCAACGTGTGGGAGAATTCGAGAAATCGATGCTGAACGCCTGCAAACCGGAGGATGTTTTAGAACAGTCGCCTTTTCCTCATCGCTCGAGGGACGGCTACAACACAACAGTCTTCGCAGATCGCGTTTATCCAAAAGAAGAGACACGGAGAAGAAAGGTGGATCACTTCGTGGCGAAGGGCGGCTCGAGCTCCCAGTCGAAAGGGCCGTCGATGTCGTTGACGCCGCACTTGGCGCCGGCCTGCAAGCGGCGATCACTGCGTGTTTTTGCCGGCCACTCACCTCCTTCAGACTCGCGTAGATGAAGAAATAGTCGGGGGTGTCGTGGTACTGGAGGCCGTCGATGTAGTCGAGGATGCCGGCCAGCAGCTCGCGGCACTTGGGGTAGTCGCGGTAGAGGGCGTCCTTGTTCCGGCCCTCTTTGCGGCAGTTCTCCTTGCACCACTTCACCTCGTCCTTGTCCTTCATCTTGCGCCACGGAAGGCCGCAGTGCATCACGAGGTCCAAGAGGAGGTAGAACCACGACTCGCAGTCGTCCTTCTTGCTCGTCTCGAGGCCCGAGTGGCACGAGAGCGAGGCGAAGCGGAGGGTGCCCTTGAAGCCGACCACGGCGCGCGGAGTCTTCAGCTCGTTTTTGGCGTTCGTGAGGCGGCGTGCAATCCCGAAGTCAAGGATGTAAATCTGCAGCGAGGAGGGGGATGAACGCAGGGGATCTCTGGCAGTCGTCCACTCACCACGTGCTTCTGGGCGTCGAGGCCGCAGGCGAAGTTGGCGGGCTTGACGTCGCGGTGGATGAAGCAGTGCTGGTGCAGGTCCTCGACCGCCTCCAGGCACTGACTGGCCACGCCGAGCCCCGTCCCGATGGAGAACACCTTGTCCGGGCGGCGGGCGGCCTTGAGGTCGGCGAGCGACTTGCCCACGAGCTGCATGACCAGAAAGGTGAAGGCGGGCTTCTTGCCGCGGTCCACGATGCGCGTGAAGTGCGACCTCTCCGCACGCTGCGCCCCGACCAGCTTCAGGATGGCGACCTGCAAGAGTGGGCGATGGATGAGCAGAGCGGGGATCCTCCTCCAAACTGGCCTCCATCTTGAGCTTGTTGTGCTTCTGCGTCTCGATCTTCTCTACCTTCATTACGAACTCCTTTGCGCGATCATCCGTCTGGTGGACCTTGTAGACGGCGCCGAAGCCGCCCAGCTTGTTGATGACCGTGTACTTCTGCTTAGCCGAGGCGACGATCACGCCCTGCAGCGAGGGGGTGGGTGGTGGTGGGTGGACTCACCGGCTTGATACCCAACTCCTCGTCGCCTGTCTTGGAGCTCATCGCGCGGGAACTGCGAGCCGAAACAAGTGGCCAGGCGGTCCACTCGCTCTCGCTTGTGTCTTCGAGTTTGCATAAGCGAGCTGTTGGTCCGTGCAAATTTGTGCGGGGCAGTCGGCAGAGTGGCGGGGTGTTTGTGCAATTTGCAAACAACTCCTTCGACGTTTCGAACATTCCCCTCTTTCGTTTTCAAGCTCCCACCGCAGTCAACCCGCACGTGTTTATTGCGGCGACTACCCGCACGATCATGGAGAGCAATCGAACAGCGAGACGTTGAAGCGGTCGCCCCACCGCCGTCGCTCGCGGTTGAAGCGGACCTGCAACAAGAGAAGGGGAAGAGAAAGCGGAGAGCACTCACTTGAGGACGCTCCAAATAGAAGGCGGGACGGAGGCGGTGGAGGCCGCGGTCCACGTGCTGCCGCCGGTGGAGCTCCGCGAGCCAGCAGACGGCGGCGCCGAAGTCGAACGCGGGCACGAACTTGTTGGCGAAGAGCTGCGGGGCGGCGAGCAGCTCGGGCAGGTGCTCGGCGCCGAAGACGCACTGCCCGTGGCGCCAGCGGGTGGGGCAGGCGGCGCCGTCCTCCGCCCAGTGCGTGAGGCGCGCCGTCGCGTTCACCTCGACGCCGCGGTCGAGGCAGGCGCGCGTGAAGCCGCCGGGTGCTCCACCGCGTCCTCGGTGTTCAAACTGCCCCACAGGTACTCGTCCACGCCGTACGTGTACCACTCGAAGGGCGCGTCCAGCCCGTCCAGCCGCAGCTCCCGCAGCACGAAGTCGACCATCGCCCGCGACAGGGCCACCTGCACGTAGCTTTTGGTCGGGCGGAGGACGGGCGGGTGGCCGTTGTGCGGCAGGCGATTCTTTGTGGCTGCAGCAGGGAGTGAATGAGTGAGGAACAATCCCCCCTTACTGTTCCGGAAGAGCCGCAGCCCCTCGAAGCTCCAGTCGGCGTCCAGATTCAGCCAGCCGCGGTACGTGAAGCGCGCGTCCACGTCGTTGGTGCCGTTGAACCAGCGGAGGATTTGGACGAGCTCCTGGTTGCTCTTCAGCGGCACGTCGTGATTCTAAAGCGGAGGAGGTGGAATGACTACCGCTGCCACTCGCCTGCAGGAAGAGCGCGTACTTCCAGCCCCACTCCGGTCGGGCGAGCAGTCGGAGGCACTCGCGGAAGGAGCGCGTCGTGTTGTGCCCGCTGGAGTCCATCGCCCACTCGCGCGCCGCCACGTGCACGTTCGGGAAGCAGGCGGCGAGCGCGTGGAGGCGGCGACGAAAGAGCGCGTCCGCCTTCGCGTCCAGCGCGAAGCAAAAGAAGTTCTGCGGCGCGTACTGGGCGGCGAGCAGCAGTTCGAGCAGGCGGTAGTCCTAACGAGCTTGTTTAGAAGAGTCTACAACTTTGTGCTCACTCGGTAGACGGTGCGGACGAAGGCGACCGGAAAGGAGCGCTCCTCGGCGTCGACGGCGGCCGTCTGGAAGTGGGCGCGCCGGCGGATGGCCGCGCAGTCCATCGGGAAGGCGGCCTCGGCGGGCGGGTCCTCGACGGCCACCCGCCGCCGCAACAGCGCGAAGACGTCGAACGTTGGTCGGAGGTACGCGGCGCACTCCTCCGCGCCCACCTCCGGCGGCCACACGAACGCCGGCCGGGTGTAGTCGGTCTTGCGCGCGGGCACCCACCGGTAGGCGGCGGGCGCGCGCAGCCCCAGCGCGAACAGCAGCAGTCCGACGCCCCCGAACAGCCACAGCGCCGCCCACGCGAGCAGCCGCAGCGGCGAGCGGCGCGGCGCCACAAAGACGGCCGCTTTTCGCATTTCGGAGCCCTCGCCCGACTGCTCGTCTCGCCGCCGAGCGATGATCGAGAGCAAAATATGAGATCGCTCGGTGGACTGGATTGAATTGCGGATCGCTCTTCGTCCGCTGTCAATCTGGATGGTCGAAAGGCTGTGGCTCAATTAACTGAAGTTGGAGTGCACGAGATTTCATTTCTGTGTACTCAAACAAACCAAATGGATGAGAGCGAAACACGTACGGCGCAGAGGAACGCACAGAAAAGACGGATGGTAGAAGGCGGCGATGATGAGCTACAAAAATCACTCACAGAAACAATAAAATGAAGAAAAAGTCGTACAAAACAAACGAAAGCGAGCGTGGACCAGAAGAATCATCCGTCCGGCCGGTCGCTTTCTCGCCGTCTGATCGGCCGACCTGATCACGTCCCGTCGGCGTCCGTTGAAGCGGAAAGATAAGAGCTGCCCGCCGTCGGGACGAAATGCGGTTGCTGAACTTCTGCTGCCATTTTTCGATCAAACTACGAATGAGCGGAGAAGAAGGTTGGAGTTGAACTGTTCGTCTGAACGAATGGGTGTGGCTGGTGGATGGCCATCGTTTGAGAAGACCCTAGATCTCCGATCACACCTTCTTTACGACTATGTTTCACGCTAGACGTGAGGTTTCAGCGTGCTTTGTGCGTTGTTTCCGTTTTGGAGCTTGAAAAAAGCGTAGAGATCGATTCGTTCATCCAGCAAGCACACCACTTTATTCCTTGAAGGTCGGCTATTGTGCACTAGTTTTTCGATTTAAAGTTGAAGAAGCAAACAGCACAAAGCACAATTAGATAACTAAAACCACACTTGGTCTGCTTGTTAATGTTCGTTCAGTCAACGAGCAAGAAGTCTCCTTTTTCATCACCCGATCGCCGCACTCCAGCGATCACGCGAACGTTTTCCCGAATCGACCGAAGCGGCCGCTTGTTTGCGCACTCCGCTCGCCGGCCGCTCCTTTAGGCCGCGAGCAAGACCGCCGAGACGAAAAGAAGTGAGTGGATTAAAAGAAGGCGAGCGGGCGTTCTGCTCGCCGTTCTTCGAGCAGCGGACGAGTGCGCCCGCTTTTGCGCACTCGTTTTGCGATCCGCACGTGAATTCTACTCTTTTTCGTTCTGATCGCTTCGTTTATGCAGCTGCGGGATGCTGCCGATGAAGCCGACGACCGAATTCGAGGATCCCGACGAGCTCGTCACCTTCGTGGTCGCCGGCCTCCGCTTCCAAACGCTCCGCGGAACGTTGAGCCGCTTCCCGAACACGCTGCTCGGCGATCCGCAGCGATTGCGGCCGTACTGGAACGCGAAGACCAACGAGTACTTCTTCGATCGGAACAGGGCGAGGTCCCTTCTTTCTTTTGTGCAGAGTAATCAGTTGTTTTGCAGCTTTGAATCAATCCTCTACATCTGTGAGTCCACATGCGGTTCTTCTCACAGCGGACTCTTCAGATCAATCGAACGGCGATGCGCACCGACCGAAGACCGTCCCGATTCAACTCTTTCTGCACGAGATGAAGTTCTACGGAGTGCGTTCTTGCCTCTCTTTTCCCACTTCTCTTGCGTGCTTCAGTTCGATCAATCCGTGATGTCCAAGTTCTGGGAGAACGAGGGCTTCGAGAAGCCGGACGAGATCGAGTGGCCGGCCAACCGGTGGCAGCGGAAAGTGTGGGCGGTCGTGGAGTACCCGCAAGCGTCGCTGTTGGCCAAGGTCTTTGGCTTCTTTTCGATTGCGATGATCGTCGTGTACGCACGTCTATTTCCTTCTTTCACTCTCCGCTTGCAGTTCGATCGTAAGCTTCGTGGTCGAGACGATGCCACAGTTCGACACGCAAGATCGGCAATGGAAGTCGCCCTTCTTTTGGATCGAACTCGTCTGCAACTGTTGGTTCCTTTTCGGTGAGTCTCTCCGTTGAACAAATGAACCGGTCGGTTTATTCGTGCAAGCGGGGTCACTTCTTCTTGTGTTTCTTGGACGATTGGCCTTTTGGATCGCTGCCGGCGCCTTTCGATAGGCGCTTCCGGTTCCGCTTGGGCGACTGGGCGGCCGAGTGGACGGAAGGGCGGAGGAGGGCCGACTGGGCGGTCGAACTGGCGGCACGGCTCTGCGGCGGGGCCAACTTGGAGGCGACGCCCTCGCGGGTGCCGGCCGGCTTCCGCTTGTGGCCGGCGGCGCGGAGGGGCTGCAGGTGGGCGGGCGGCACGGGCACGAGTTTGGTGGGCGCCGGTCGGGGGGCGGCCGTCGGCTGCGTGCGGGCGGAGATCGCGGGCGGCGTGGCGGCTTGCAGTTGGCTTTGGGCCGGCGGGGTCTCGGCGCTGAACAGGCGAACGTTGAGCCGAGCACCCGGTCGCTCACTCACCCCTTGCGCGCTTGCTGCAGCATCAGGACGACGGTGCTCATCGGGGCGCGTTTCTCGGGGTCCTCGAGGAAGCACTGCAGCAGGAGGTCCTTGACGACCTGTGGCGTCCACTCGGGGGCCATCAGGCGGTACTTTCGGTTCATCACCTGCAATCCATCCATCTGCGGTGCTCCTCCTCGCCCACTCACTTCTTCTTTGATCTGATTGCCCGTCCAGCCGGCGTACGGCTCCGCCCCGTTCGTGAAGATCTGAACGAGAAAGGAGGGGATGAAACAAAAATGCAGTGGCCACTCACCTCCCACACGAGCACGCCGAACGCCCACACGTCCGACGCGAACGAGCAGATCTGCGAGCGGAACACTTCGGGCGCCAACCACCGCAGCGGCGCCTTCTCCGAGCCCTCCATCACGTACGTGGGGCACTGGCGCGAGAGCCCGAAGTCGCTCAACTTCACCACCTTCCGCCCGTAGAGGCAGTTGCGTGCGGCGATGTCCCTGCAGCAAGCGGTGAGAGCGAAGAGGAACAGGCCGAACCGATGGAGGATTCCTCGCTGGTGGATGTGCTCCAGTCCCATCGCCGCGCCGAGGGCCATCCCCATCCTATGCACAGAAGAAGTGAGTGCGAGATGAGTGGAGAGACGAACCGCTCGGGAATCCCGATGTTCACGTTCTCCTTTCGCAAGTGAGCGTCCAGCGCGCTGCCCTCCACGAACTCCATCACGATCATCAGCGGCTCGTGTTCGGCGGACACTTCAACACGCGCTCGTTCACCACTTGATTGATCGAAGCTTACCTCCGTAGCACCGCACCTGCAAACGCGAGTGCAATGAGGAGGAAGAGCAAAGGGAACTCACGACGTTGCGATGGCGCAGCAGCCGCATCATGCGCGCCTCTTTCATGATCTCTTCGATCTTCTCTTTGTTCAGCACGCTGCATTTGAGCGTCTTCACGGCCACCTCGATGGGGGCGGCCGCGCCGCGCGGCTGGACGGTCCCGTGGAACACCTGCCCGAACGCTCCGGAGCCGATCGGCCGCAACAGGCGGATTTGATCCTGCCGGAACTCCCAATCCTGCAAAGCGGAGTGAACGAACAAGGGGGAGGACGCACCTGACGAACGATCGGATTGATCAGCACGACGTCCGCCCGTCCGAACGGCGTGCCCGTGCGCAAGTGGAAGTTGACGAGCTCGAGCACGCCCGGGAACGCCTGCTTTGGGTCCTCGTTGAGGGCGTAGAGGCCGGCGGCTGTGGCTTGGAGCAGGAAGTGCTGCACCTGGTCGGCCCACTTGACCGACAGGCACATCTGCAACGAGCAAACGAGATGAGGGGAAGAGGATCCAATCGAGCCTGTCGGTTTTTGGCCGAACCGCCCGCGATTTCGGTCGTTCGGAGAAGGAAGTCGCCGTTGCGCGCCAACATCCGGCTGATGTCCTCGCGGGGCAGGAGGCCGTGCCAGTACTCGGCGTTGATGCCGTCGTTGCCGACCTCGCGCTGCAGGACGGTGGTCCCCGTGCCGCCCATCGTGCTCAGCGGGAGCAGCGGAAGGCCCTGCCGAACGGGCGTGGTGCCGGGCGAGGCGGACGGCGGCGGCGGGAGGCCGTCGGGGATCGTCGGCGGGCTCGTGGAGTGCGTTTGGGGCGTGGTCGTCGTCTCGCTGTCCGTCGGGTGCGTGGGAGCGGCGGGTTGGGCGACGTGCTCGTCGGCGGTCGCTCCGCCCGTTGCTTCGGGCGGCGGCACGGCCCCGCACGAGAGGCCGTCGGGGTTCAGCGGGACGATCACATGCCCGAAGGAGTCGTTGATCGGCAGCAGGCTGGCGGGATCCAGGAACGGGTCGTCGTCCTCCTTTGTGCCGGGCGGCAGTCGGATTTTGATGCGCCGTTGATAGCCGACGTCTTCTTCTTCGCTGCAACCAACCGGTGAGTGGTGGGCGGGGAAGGGCGGGGAACTCACGGAGCATCGTTGCTGTTGCCGGCCGGCGGCTTCTCCTCGCCGCTCGACTTCCAATTCGGGTCGCCCATTGCCGAGGGCCGTCCAGCGGGCGGGAGTGACGATCGAATGAGCTCCCGTCTCGGTCGAAGACAGAAGGAAGAACAAACGACTGAAAGAATTTGCATGACATCGCAATCATCCTGCTAGGTTCCCCGCTAACCTGACTGTTTAGAGTTCGTTCTTCGTTTCGTGAGCGCCCCGAACAAGTGCGACTTTCTCAAGAAGTTTCTGAATTTGTTGGACGTCTGTGCGATCGTTCCGTTCTTTGCGACTCTCATCTGGTGCCCTCCTTTCTACGCTTCGCTTTTACATCCTTTTTTCAGGTCGACGTTGTCCGAGTCGACGGAAGCGCGGAGTCAAAACTTCGCTGTGTTGCGAGTGATCCGCGTTGTGCGCGTGTTCAAGCTCACGCGCCACTCGCTCGGCTTGCAAGTGTTGATCGAGACGTTCAAGGCTTCTCAACAGGAGCTGATGCTGATGGGCTTCTTTTTGGTCATCGGGCTCGTCCTCTTTAGCTCTGCAATGCACGTTCGAACACAAGTGGTCGTAATCGACTGCCGTTGCAGGTACTTTGCGGAGAACAACGAGCCGGACACCGCCTTCGACAGCATCCCGGGCATTTTTTGGTTCACTCTCGTAAGTGAGGAGCTCGTTGTTTGTTTTGTGAAAAAGCCGGCGGAGCAGAACACACTTCTTGTTGCCGGCTGTTTGCTTTCCCGCTTACTCTCTTCGACTCGGCTCGTTGCACGTGTTTTGATGCGCGCGCGGATTGAGGCGACGATTCCGCGCGAGCGGCCGATCGTTTGCTCCAATTTCGACCGCAAACCACAAACTACAGCGCCTACTGTACTCGCTTCTTTAATGCGTCGTTTGCAGGCCACGATCACCACCTGTGGATTCGGTGACATGGCGAGTGTCCAAACGAACGGGAAGAAGTGAGCGGCTTCTTTTAGGTCCCCACTTCGACCTACGGCGAGATCATCGGAGGGACGTGTGCGATCATCGGTTCGTTTTCTCAATTGCCGCCCTTGCTTGATCGTTCGTCGTATAGGAGTGATTTGCATGACTTTCCCTATCTCGATCATTGCAAGCGATCATCTTTTGGTTGTTCTGCTCATCCGCCTCTTTAGATCACGAACTTCAGAGATTGTTATCGCCACGCGAATCGGATGGCCTCGTTGAAGCGACAGCGCGTATTCGACGAGACGCACGCGAGACACGAGGTCGTGGGGACGGGCTGCGACCTCGTGCGGGACTGCAAGATGCGCGACTCGCTCGCTTCCTCTTCGTCCGACGAGGATTAACCGAAATAAACGCCTTCTTGTGGATAATTTATGCTTCGAAGAAGGGGAGAACCGGATTGAACAATCGGAAGGAAGAACCGTAGAGTGTGTGTTGTGATTAGTCGCTGGACGATGCAAGACGGAAGAGGAAGCAGCGGGAGGGCGGCGAATAACTGGCGTATCGAACGGAAAGAAGCCCGTAGAGTTTATTACACAATCGATCGGTCGTTCTGTACACTCGCTGGCTGGCGGGATGGCCGAAGAAAAGAGAGCGGAGATATGAGATTCCAAAAGACTAAAGCCGGAAAAAAGAAAGAAAACGGCGGAGGGCATTTTGTACAACAACGAGAATATCTGCTGTGGATTGGACGGCGGTCAATCGTTTGTTTCGTCGTGCACGTGCCGCTGTGCACTGGACTCGACGGGGCGGCGGTGGAGAACGCCGTTGGGTTTCGCGGGCTCGGCGGCCGGCAGTCCCGACTCGACGGTCGCGATCGTGTGGCCGTTGGGCAACCCGTTCGTCGTGTGGCCATTCGAGTGCCCGTTGGCGTGCTCCTCTTTGATCGCCTCCTCTTCCTGAAACGAGAGAGTGAGTGAGTGAGTGAACAATTGGTGGAATGCTCACCTGGTTCTGCACGTAAAGAAGAGCAAGCCGGCACTCCTGTCGGTAGAAGTGTTTAAAATTCGCGACGATCTGCAAGCTCGTAAGTAACGACAACAATTAACCAGTCGGACGTACGATCGGGACGGGCAGCGCGAGTGTGAGGACTCCGATCAGGGCGCAGCACGAGCCGACGATCTTGCCGTAGGTGGTCGTGGGCACGAGGTCGCCGAAACCGACGGTCGTGATCGTCGCGAGGACGAACCAGAAAGAGGCCGGAATCGAAGTGAACTTCGTGTCCGGCTCGTTTTGTTCGGCGAAGAAGATACCGCTACTGAACAGCACCAAAGCGATGACCTGAAGTTCACAGAAGCTAGAACACTATAGTTTGTTTCGGAATAACCATGAAGAAGATGAGCAGGAGGAACTCCTGGACGGAGGCGCGGAAGGTCTTCCCTAGCACCTGCAGGCCGACCGAGTGGCGCGAGAGCTTGAAGATTCGAAACACGCGCACCAAACGGATAATCCGCAGAACGGAGAACGAAATCGAGGAGTTCTTGTCGTGACTCGTGTCCGCCGACATTGAGGCCCTGCAACGGAACGCGCGAACGAAATGCTTTCGAAATGAAGAGAACGCACCAAATCAAGTTGATAAAGAAGGGGGCCACAGCCACCACGTCCAACAAATTGAGGAACGACTTCAGGAACTTCGTTTTGCTCGGCGAACTCGCGAATCGCATCAAGAATTCTGCAGCAAGAATCGAATCGTTCCATTCCTCTTCCACTCAAGCAGCTTACCGGCCGAGAACCACACGCAGCAAACGAATTCGATGAAAAAGAAGGGCGAAGACCACTCGCGATCTCCGTCGTCGTCCGTCTTGAACTGGGGCAAGGTCTCAAGGCAGAACGAGACAATCGAGCTGCAAGAACGGTTAGATTGAATGAAACAAGAGAGAAACGAACAGAATGATCACTCCAATCGAGATGAAGGCGAGAATGCGGGCCGCAAAGGAGGAGTCGGGGTGCTCCATCAGCTCCCACACGAACCGCTGGACCTTCCCTTCGGGCAGCTCCACTTCTTGCGGCTTCTCGTAGCCTTCGGATTGCCAGAAGTTGGTGAGAACTTCCGAATCGAACTGAAAGCAGCTGTCGATTGATTAGCGAGCGTTGTGGACGAACCTCGTAGAACTTCAACTCCCGCAAGAAGAGATTGATGGGGACGCTCTCGGGTCGGAGCACCTGGCCGTTCGTTTGGTAGATGTGCAGGATTGCTTCAAAGCTGCAAGCATTCAAATAAAAGAAGAACAGGGAGAAAGGAACGAACGATGGCCGATGTCGATCGAAGAAGTACTCGTTGGTCTTCGCATTCCAATAGCGCTTCCTCTTCTGCGGATTGCCGAGAATGGACGAGGGGAAGCGACGAAGCGTGGACTCCATTGTCTGGAAGTGCATCCCGCTGACGTTGATCGAGACGATCTCGTCCTCGGAGAGGCTGTGCTGCCCGTACGGCTCCAGGTGTTGGAAGTCGGCCCCGCGGCACGCCATCGACGACGAATCGGTCGAAGTGTCCTTCACGCCGCCCAGCATCAACGCGGAGGTCGCGTGGCCGTTGGCCAGCGGCGACATGCTGCAACGGAAGGATGAAAGAACGAAAGAGAGGGTAGGAGAAATTTGAACACAATCCAATCAGAAGCAGCAGAAACAAATCGAATGAAGCGAGAAGAGCAGAAAGAAGCAGCAGCGGCGGGCACTCACGTGTTCAACGAGATCACTTGATTCTGCTCCTTGTAATGAGCGCCCCGCGCCTCTCGATTGTTCGCGTTCACCGGGATTTGGACCATTCGAGCGACAAGAAGAAGTTATCAGTTAGAGAGAACAGAGGCGCTTGAATTGTGAGCGAGCCGGCGAGAACAAGAGAGTACAACGAAGAGCTTTACCAACGCCAAGAAAGCGCTTACATGATCACGAACATCTTCATTCGATCCGTTCTCTTTAGATTTATTCGAAGGGATTACGAGAAGAAATCTGACGGTGTTTTTGTGGCCGACCGGCGGCAAGAACGACGTTAATCGAGCGAAAGAAGGCGGAAGAAACGGGAATACGCGATGCATGTGGTCGACCGCTTGTTTGGAGTGTGCACTCGGCGGATTCCGCCCGAGCGAGTTCGAAAAGCCAACTGGCGCCTGATGTGAGAAGCAGCCGGAAAAGTGCACGTAATCGTTTGCTTTTCATCAAAACATTTCATTGTTTTGCCCCAAACACCCCTCAAAAATGCTCGGTAATCGAGACAAATTGTTGCTTCGAGTGGAAAGAACACTTGCACTCCCTCACGCATTCACTCAACTTTCAACTCACTCGGTTTGTTTGCCCGCAGGCGGCTCGAGTGAATTGCCGCCCGTTCCGCCGACCCAAAAGGCGAATTTCCGTGCGGATCGACGGCCGTCGCGCGAACATTCGCGCTTTTTTTTGTTTGCCCTTCTCGTTTGGACGTGGAAGACGGTTGATTCGAACGGGCGATCGTTCTCGACTGCCTTCCACTCGCTCGACTTTTGACTTCGAGCCAAAAGAAGCGATCGAGTGGTCTCAGCGGCGCGCAAACAAACGGGCGCCAAATTCGGGCGTCCACACGTGATGTCCCTGTGTGCGGGCGTGTGAGTGGCCGAATAGTAAATCCTTGGGCAAACAAGCCACAAATATTCGAATGGAGGAAGGAGAGGAAGAATGAAGCGGGAGACTCACAAATTGCGCAGCTTCCAGCTGTTTCGTCGCTGCTCCTCGTACGAGTCCATTGCGGTGGCGATCATCGCGCCGCTTTCGAACGGCGAAACTCAGCCGAAACGGAGGCAACACCGCCGCCAACAACCCGGCGGCCTCATGACCCGGCCGACCGCCCAATCGCTCGGATTTCCCTTCGGTCGGCCCGCTAATCGGAGCAACGATCCGCGCGGATTGAGCGCGTTTGTTTGTTTGCAATCGAGATTAAAATCGGAGACGTGCGGGAGAACTCGACGGAGTGCAGGACCCCAAACGAGCGTCCTCGCTGGCCGGCCGGAGCACAGACCAGAGAGCGAACAGAGGGAAGAGCGGGGATTATCGTTGCCGCAGCGGGGACGTGTGCGTGAATCAAAAGTCAACGAGCAAGTGGCCGAAAACAAGTCGGCCGCAAATAATCGTGCAAAGCCAAGGGAGATCCCTCCATACGAGTCCGGTAGTCAATTCATGCCACCACTTACGTGTTTCGGTACAAATCCATGTCGTCCTTTTGGGCGCTGAACGCCACGCGAGCGAACATCTTCGGTTGTTGGCGGGAAGCTCAGATCAAACAGAATAGACGAATGCAGAAAGAAGGTAGCTTCTAATCGTTGCAATCGATGCAAATTGCTCCGATGGCCGCACGTGCAGTCGACTGATGGCCACGAGCTAACCGCCGAAGCGACCGACCGAGCGAACGGCAGCGCAAAGAAGCGACTCCGCGCCGCCCGCACGTGTTTTGTTGTCGACGAACAAGCGGCGGGATGCGCGCGTGTTTGCCGTGCGGATCGCCCAGCGGCTCGAACGCAACTTCGCGAAGAACGTCGAAAGAAGTGAGTGCAGTCGGACGGAAGCAAGCGGGCGGTTTGGTGTGTCGTTCGTGTTCCGCCCTCCATCCCGGCGAGCCGTTGAGACGGCCGGTTCGGATTAGCGGACGGCCGAATTGATGCGAAGTGCGGAGCGAAAGACGTCAGTTCGCCGGCCGAGTGCAAGTGGAGAGGTGGGCGAAGAAAAAAGCGGCAATTGAGAGGCGCCAATCGGATTCCCGCTGCAACGCAATGCGGGCGAGCGAGCAGGCGTGCAAAAAAGAAGAACTGTTGATTGTAAACAAGGAAGAAGGAATGTTTGGAAGGAAAGACGACGAACGACTCGGATCCAAGCAGAATGAAATGAAGACGCCGTTCAGATCAGGGCATCTGGCAGCAAGATGAAAGGAAAGAACATCTGCAAAGATCATCAACCGTCCAGCCGATCGATCGATCATTTCGGCCAAGCAGAAAAGAGGAGAGTTCAACGATGGAGTGCAGTCGAGGGACAACACGCAAACACTCCACACCCAACGCAGACGTACATTCCGCCGAGCAGTCGCCATCGATTGCGGTTCACGACCTTCCGGCCGACGTGTCGCTGGGGCGGCCGAAAGCGCGTGTGTGCGGAGGCGAAGTCGGCACTCATTCGGGGCTCCCGTTGGGCGGCCAACGAGCGGTCCAGCCTGAAAGAAGGCACGCGGTGAGGGCGGTAGGTGGGGAACACGTGCGGGAGTTCGTTAGTTATTAGCGGCTTTTGCGGTTAGTCATCCCTTTCACACCCATCTGTTGGCCACACGTTAAGCTTCCTTTCTTGCGTTGCCCACCGTTTGTCGATTCTTCGCTGCGAGTCGAAGAGGAGCTCGCTGTGCGCCCGCCGGCGATCCAAGAAGATGAAACTCATTAGTGCCGCTCGATTGGGGCCGCTTTCCGCGAATTCGCCGCCAACGAGCGGAACAATTGGCCGCAAATTGCGGGAAAGAATCTACTTTGGACTTTCGGATTCTGCGAAGCGCGCTGCAAACGGCAGAGAACGGCTGACCTTTCGGTTGGCCTTCGCTAATTGCGCGCATTGTTTCGAAATGATTGGATTTGCCGAAGAAGCGAACGGCCATCTGGAATAAACTTATTTGCGGTCGGCTGCTCCCTGCTGCTCCTGCGGAGTCCCCAAGGGAACTCGCTTCGACTAAAGAGGCAGCGGGCAGTTGAAATGACGCCACTCACCAAAAATAAGCGGCTGGAGACGTCCAACCGCTACAATCCTTTCTCTATCCTTCACCAACCCCACTCATAATTAGCCACTCTCCGGCAGCATTACCTCATGAACATTCTCGACGGTCGCGGGCGAGCGGGAAGTCCGAAACGTTCGAAAAGTTGAAGCGGGCGAGCGCGGAGTGAATTTGGCGAAAAGTGGCGACAAAGTGGGTTCTCGCGGTCATCCCCTCTCATCCGTCCTGCTTTCATCATAACCCGCGGCCACTCCGCTCAGCCCTCCGCCGAACGTCATCCCATTTCGAGGGTTGATGAGCGAGCGGAAAGTGCGCGGCTTTCACGAACTCGCCGGCCGCCCACCCGCCTGTTTACCCGAACACCAAAGAAAGATAGCAGCGAGCTTTCATATCGTCGGATTCAAAAGAACTCTCGCCTAGTCCGCTCGGTTTTCATGCGCAGCGGCCATTAGCAGACGGCCGAAAAGGCGAAAGCGGCCGAAACTTCCCGACGGCCCTCGTTTTCTTCTAAAAGGAGTGCGTGAAGCCGCCATTCCGCTCATTTTTCACCAACACGCAGCAGAACAAAGGATTTTGGGAGCTCGAGGTCGAAAGAACGTGTGAGAGAACGAGAACAATCTACTTTTTTGTCCAGAACTGCCCGCCCGTACGGTAACGCGGAGCTCAGAGGAAAAAACAATCGAATGAAAAACAATCCACCGAAATGTCCACCAAATTCCATGAAAATCGCCGATTAATCGGGCGACCGTTCATTTCATGCCCATTTGGCCCAATTGTTTTGCTGCAATAAACACGAAATGAATTGCGTGCCCTCCTTCCCGCTTATTGTCCAGAGATCTCTCGTAGACACTCACAATTGGTCGTCGTGATCGTCGGCCAGCGAGAACACGCCGGAAATCATTTTAGCTCGAGAATTCGAACGAACCTCTCGCTTCGGCGTCGAGTGATCCCCGCCACTCGAATTCGTTCGTTCCTCTCCGTTTTACGAGCGTCAACTCCAAATTCCGCGTGCTCGCGGCCGTGGCGGCGGCCGAATTACCGAATTGAAAGTAGGGCCGCACAAAAAACCGCTCGCTGCACTCCGTCGAATCAAAACGCCGAGTAAAACGGCAGCATCAAAAGGCCGAAGAGGAAGTGGAAGCGAGTGCAGCGCGATGTTTCGTCTTTCGATCATTAGACGGCCATTCACCATTGTTGTTAGGGCAAGAACAAGCGGATTGTTTCCACACACACTCTCCGCAACAAACGCGAACCAACGGGCACTTCAAACTCCCAAGCAAACCACAGCAACGCAAACGAACTCACTTCCGGTCGGCACAAAACACGAGCGACGACTGGCGCCAATTCCCGGGACGGTCCATCGATCGATCGTTGAGAACAAAGGTGAGAGAAGTCAAACGAAAAGATTCACTCGCGGTCGAGTCGAATCGAGCGGCAGGAAGCCGAGTGATGAAAAAGTGCCAACGTGATTCGAGCACGCGGGCGGCGGCCAAAAGAACGTCGTTTTTCTCCCACCCGGCCGCTTTGATCCGAGCGGGTGTTTCGGGCCGATCGGACGACGCGGCCGCCCAATCGACCACTTGCGGGCCGTTCGAGCGGGCGGGCCGGCGGCTAACGAGAACAAAAGAACGTTCTAATTGGTGCCATCGGGCCGGCCGAGGCGATGAGTAAGAAAACATCTGCCTTTGAGGCGAAAAGCACCCCTCATTGCACCGTTCATTTGATCTCCGAAGATGTCTGAAGGGTTTGCTCGCTTGTTGGACGGCGTGTAGAACATTCTTTTCGTCCTCGTTTTGATCGAAACCAACGTGACATGCGGAGGAGCATGGAGGGCAGCCTCCCTGCCGGCCGGCCGCCCGTTTGGCCGCCCATTAATCATTTCTGCTCGAATTGACGGCCGGCGGGCCTTCTTTTCGGCCGTTGCAACCGTCGTCCAGGGCTGCCTCAAAAGACCAATGGAGGCCGATTGCCCTCTTCCGCGAACATCCGGCCGGCGAAAACAAACGAGCAGGAGTTCTTCGGCGCTAATTGCTGCTCGAACTCGCAATCGAAACATCCGGCCGCCCTCGGCGAACAGCCGCCCGTGGAATTCGGCCGCTAAATCGGGCCCTCACGGTGGGGGTGGAGGGCGGGCGGCTTTCGCAATCGGCCGAAAACATTCCCGATTGTGCCCGCGATCAATCAAGAAACAAATCGAACGATGAAGAAGCGATTAGAGATCGACCAAGCGAGCTGTTCGTTGGTTGTGTTGAAGCGAACAAGTAGCACGCATTCAAAGCTAAGAAGCAGAGCGAACGGAGGATTAGAAGTAACGGAAAGAAGCGGCAGTCGAGAGAACGAAAAAGAAGCGGATCGAAGCAGAAGCATTGAATCGAAGGAAGAAAAGAAGGCGGAAACCAACCCGACGTCCGCCTCCTCGTCGCCCATGTCCACGGAGGCCGTCCGCCGCAGCATCCGCTCGACGGTCGCGGGACGGGGCGGCCGCTCGACCATCGGGATGCTCGTGTCGTAGTGCCCGGCGGGGGTTTTCGGGGCGCCGTTCGAATTCATGGCCACAAATCCGAAGGGACTCCACATCGATCGAGTTCTGAACGAAAGCGTCAATGCAGAGAACGGAAGAGAAGACACGATTCGGTTGGAACGACGACTCGTTTGCGACTTCTCCGCTCGTTTCGAACGTCGGCCGACGCCGCTCGACGCGAACGAGTGATCCGAGCGGCCCGAACAGCCGCCCGCCGCCATTCCGTTCCTCCACCCGCCGGCCGCTCATGTTCACGACTCGAAACCACGAGGAGGCCGTGGGCCGAACTCGGAGAATCGAGCGGGTCGGCCGGCCGCACATGCCGCCGCTTTTTTGACGCACGAAAAGGTCGACCCGGAGGCCCGTCTTCGAGTCGTCAGATCATTCCATCCGACGAACAAGTAAGGGAACGGAACGGACAAGCAAATCAGAAAGGAAACCGAATGCCTGCGGACCGCCTCTTTAAACCGTCTACCTAGTTCCTCTCTCTACCGGAATCGAGCGGGTTGCGTTGATTTACCGCCGAGACGTGCATGAAAGAACCTAATCGATTGACGCATCGCAACACTCCCGATTCAAAGATAAATTGGGGAAAGAGAAAAGCGGCGAACAAAAGCCGTCGGATCGGCCCTGCCGAAAGCAACGACGGCCGAGCGGGAGGCAGGCGGGCGGCCGGCGGCGACCTCCCGATCGGCCGGCGGATCTCCGAAAAGCGGAGCGGGAATGCGGAGGGCAAATGGCGAGCAAACGGGCGCCAATCGGCCAAGTGCACACATGTCCGCTCTTTTTCCGGATGCTTTTTGCTTCACGTCTTTCTTTTGATTTTTGGAGTGATTGGAACAAAGCCGTTTGCCAATCTTTCCTCACTGCCATTGAGCAGAACAATCGTCGTGTTCTTCCTGAAGGCAGTGACACGTCAAACAAAATCAGAACGACAAGCAAAAAAGAATGACAAGCTGGACGAGTGTCGAACACGTTCTTCTCGAGCAACCGAACGAAGAGCAAACTGGCAATTGATCAGAATCAACGGAACGCTTCGAGCAGCGACCATTGAGCACTTTGTCCAACGTTCGTCCAAACGGAAAGGATTGCAAAACACACGGTCGTCCCGAAACGGCGCGAAGACGAGCCAATCGGGTGCCCGATTTCAACGGCGGCCGACGGAAAGGCGTGAGAAAACGGCGCCGTCCGGCCGCATCATCACCTCCCTCCCGCTCCTTTTCTTCTGCTCCGTTCGGCCGATGAACCGAGTGGCGTGCGGGAGTGTTTGAATTGTGCATTCGCGCTGGGCTCCGTCGACTTTCGCCCTCGGCAACAACAGCAAAGAAGGCAATAAACGGAGTTGCATTTGACGTGTTCTTCTTGCGGATTTATGCAGCTGCAAACAATGAAAAAGCATGAAGAGAACAACGAAACCGTAGAGCTAAAGAAGAATTCGTTGAAGCCACCGAGACAAACGAACAAAAATTACTTGTTCAATCCCTGTTCACGACGATCGAAGTGGAGAATTCGGACGGGAGAACGGAGACCTCCGAACTGGCGCCGGACGGGACGCGCGAGCTCGCCGCTTCGATCCGATCGCTCAGCATTTTGCCCATTTTGCTCAGGCCGAAGAAGAAGAGGATCCTGTTGGAGAGTGAGTGTGTGAATGAACGAAGAGAAGAACTTACGCTACAACGATGATTGCGGCGCCTATTCCGACGAGTTCCCAGGAAGGGCGAGTAATATAAAATCCGACCAAAGCAAGGACCTCAAGTAGGGTCAGCCAGAATTATCCGTCGACCAGTTGCAAACCCTAACCTCAAGCATATATACAAATCCAGCGAGTACTTGTCTATGCAGATGGGAAGACAGAAAGGCGCCGATCGGACTTCAAAGAGCGGCTTTAGTGCATCGAATAAAACGGAACGAACCTCATCGTGACGACGACCGGAACTGAAAGACACGAATTCGTGGGTGAACGAAAAGAAGTAGACAAACCGGAGACGGAGAAGTATTCCCAAGCCAGAGGGGCGATTGCTTGCATCATCAATTGGCGCCAGTAGAAGCCGACCCACTGCAAACTGGAGTTATCCCTTTCGAATAGATCTTTCTGTACCGTGTTGATGCACACAAGAGGCTATGCCTATTCTGCGGTGTTGTTCAACTGCAAAAAATTTGACTTCAAATACACTCCGAAGATTTGATTCAAATTCATCGAGCAATGTTGACTCAATCGTAGCGTCAAATATTATGCAACGTCTTATTGCAAAATCTACGCGTTCTGCGCTTACACTTCCACGTTGGCGTCCGTGTACGAATCGAACATTTGCCACTCGTTTTGGTACGACATTTGTTCTTAGCACTCCGTTAATTCAACGCCCGATAATGCGTAGTTTAGTAGCACTTGTGTTCCGCCTACTACGTAGATCGAACGCACCATAGATCGTAAAAAGCCACCCTTAAAGATACTGACGTCATCTTGAAAGTGTTGGTCGCTCGTCTCCTCCGCACTCGATTCGCTTCACTCCGGCCGCCTAGCGGCGGCCTTCGTTTCGCGAATCTCGTGCGTCGTCGACTTCGCTCCGTTGGGGTTCTGAGTCAAATCTTCTGTTGATTTGGAGTCGATTGATACCGGTATTGACCTACAAATCCGTGAAAAGCGAAAAATGTCACCACCCACTACATTTTAATGCATTCTATTGCGCTTAAGACACTTTTCTACGCCACGCATGTTACTACGGAAATGGGCAAAATTCAATTCCACGCCGAATGAGACCACTCACAACCCCCAACAGCCACCGCATCGCGAGTTATAAGAGTTGATGTCAACGGCGTGACATCGACATACATCGATAGCTGTATCTGCCTAATCCGTTGACTACATCACACCTAACATGCACCAATCGACTCGCCTCACTGTCCCCTCTCGATTGGTAGCACCCACGTAACCCCAAAGCACCCACAACGCCCGTTACATCAAATGTCACAGGTGACTCCAAATTTGCAAAAAGTCCGCAAAACGGGCATTGTTTAGACCTAAGGCACATCTTAAAATATATACGGTAATTTTATTGGCACTCGTGAGGGATCCGTGTGGGGGGATCCATTTTGATTGAAGCTTCCAAAATTATTTATTGGATTTCGGGTAGTTGGTTATTGTTCTAGAAGTGATCAGGAGGACCGAAGTTGGAGTGGCCACCTTCTCGCTCACGCGGAACAGCAGCGTCAGCACGGAGAAGGAGCAGATGTCCACTCCGCTGCCGGTGAACGCGGAGAGCAGCCCTGAACAAAAGCTATTGATTGGGAGTGCAAAGAACGGAGCAACGCGGGCAACCGTTGACCCAACTACAACCGTCGGCCGCCCTCTAATCCGCTTACCGCCGAAGAAGCCCGTCCCGAACAGGATCGCCGCCTTCCACGCGTTGAACTGCGGGATCGAGTCGTAGGTGATGCGCTTCCGTTGCATGTTGAGGAAGAGAAGAGAGCAGGCAAAGGCAAACCAAATCGACACGAAAATCATCTTCTTTTGCGGGCCTGAACGAGAAGAAGTAAGCTGGAGGAAGAGTGGAAAGCACCAGTGAACACTTCGTCCCAGTATTGTAGCCCGAGAATGATCGAGATGAAGGCGCCGGCCGACTAAGAAGAGAGGCCTTTTGCCGTTTGGTCCACTCTCCTCCGAATTTGCATGAATGAGGCGACCCGCTTTTTTTTACGCACAAACGATTAACAGACTGCCTCGTGCCCATGGCTTGAACTCGTCCTAATGTCGATGGGCACGCACGCACGCCTCATTCATGCAAATTCGGAGGAGGGTGTACCAAACGGCAAAGGTACCGAAAAGATTATGGAATGCCATTCCAATTTCACTCGCATTAGAAGGACTGTGCAGGACGATGCGGCCATTCCTTCAAACGAATGAAATATAGGGAATACTCGCGTTGAACTCACCGCAACTTTGGATCATTAGAGAGAAATCTCTCGCTAATGCGGGCTCGATGTGAAGCAGTAGGGTCATCACGGGGAACGCGACCTGCAACGAGACGAGACGAACAAGTGGCGGGCGTTCGTTGGGATTGCTTTGTTTGGGAGAGAACATTGGTTTACTCGTACGCCACCCGTCGCAACAATCGAGTCGTCAGAAAAGAGACCAAACACTCACCGCCCCGCCGCCTTCACTCGTCGCTCCAGATACAAACGCCCCGAATATCATGGTGACGGGCATCTGCCATCGCGTGGCGTAGAGGTCGAGCAGGTGGTACTTGAGGGCCAGCGACCACCAGCACACTTGGAAAAAGAGGAACGGGAGCAAGAAGGCAAAGTACTTTCGATAGCGCTCAAAGAACGAAAGGTTGGGGTCCTCCAGCCGCCGCCGCTCGAGCTCGTCGTCCAGCTTTTGCCCTGCAAAAGGCGAGAGAAGTGGGTGCTTGAAGGAGTGATGGAACCTTCGAGGAAATATTTGCGGAAGAATTCGCCCACTCCTCGCCGCTTCCGTCGGCTCGTCTCTTTGGCGGCCACAAACCGAGCGGCTCCGACGTCCATCGGTTGAGTTCAGCCGATCTTTCGAGCTCTAAATTGAAGCCTGATGAACTTGCAATAGTTTAACGAATAGAGCAGAGACATTCGGGGATGCGGCACTTCTTCGTGTTCTCTGGCTTTGAAGTCCCCAATTATGCTCTTGATCTCGAGCGGCAACAATCCGATGAGCGGAACCCGTTCGATTAGCGAGCAGAAGGTCGCGAAAGTTTGGCGGTGAGCGCAAACAAAACGGAAACGAACACGAACGAGGCTGCCGAACGGAAGAGGAACCGAACGAGAATGTTTCGCCTCGAACGCAACAATCAGCACTTTTGCTTTAAAAGGAGTGTGAAAAAAGCCGCTTTGACACGACGAGAGAAACGGACTGATTAGAAGTGTGAAGATCAACTTCTTCCAGCAAACGTTCGAGCAGAAACCACTCGCTCGTTGGTCGATTGGATCAACGGAAACTCGGTGGTTCTTTGGACTCGGCGACTTTTGTAGGAGCGGACGGAACACCCGCCTTTTGTCCGTCTGTTCCGAGCGTTCGACCTCAAAAAACGGCGGACACCGAGCGGTACACTCGCTCACTTACGGTCCTCCTTTTCCGCCCGCCCGTCCGCCCGCTTGCCGCCGGCAGTCAGTCGGAGATCGGAAGGGAGATTTGCGGGCGGAAGCGGTCGGCTTCGTCCCGCATTGACGGCCCTACGAAACGGAAACGAAACGATCGGAGCGGAGATCGAAGACTAATCCCGCCGCTCCGTAATTGGATGTCCGCCAAACGGCCGGCTTTCGTCTTCCGCGCACTCCCCACGCACTAGTCAGCAGTTTATTTTACGGACAGGACAACAACGAACAGTCGAATACTCTGAGAGGCCACTTATATCTCGACGGAAGCGGGCGGAATCCTACGGAACGAACGGGAGAGTGGCCGGCGGGTTCACTTGGCGAGTTGCGACTTCTGCAGATGCTCGACCATGAACTCGCTCGCGTCCAGCATGCGATCGACGCAGTTCGCGATGCAGGTTTGATCTGAACGAGAGGATCAACGGAAGAACGAAAGGAGGACTCACGTTTGGAGCCCAACGAGGCCGGCGGTCGCGCGTCCGTGAAGCAGATGTCGAAGCAGCGAGACGTCAGCGTGGACACCTGCAAGCGAGCAAAAGAAATTAACAAAAAGAAAGCAAAAAGCAGACCTGCTCGGAGAACTTCTGCCGTTGGCTCTCGGCCTGCAGCTGGTGCACGAGGCGGCTGGCGGATCCCGACTCGAAGGAGCTCATCGTAGGAGTGAAGTCGTGGGAGAAGGCTGCAAAGAGCACCTTCTTCCCCTCACTATCCTTTTCTTGGTGATCAGTACGTTCAATTGGTGCAAAAGACCGTTCGCGTGAACAAACCAGAGAAACGGGCGGGAAACGAGCGTTTATTGCAGCAGGCGTGAAATCTTTGGCTGTGGAGCAAACTGGACGGTTGAAACAACAAGAAGAAACACGAGCATTGCACGAGAATTAACAAGAAGGCGTTTGGAAGAAGCAGTGGGCCGTCAGGCGCCGTTCGTCTTGCGGATCCCCGCGGATTTCGGCCGCCGCGTGATGTTCGAAATGCGCTCGGCGAACGTGAGCGAACTCATGGACTCCTGGACGTTCTGCAGGTCGCCGGTCAGCTGCACGATCATCAGCGTCTTTGAGTCGCCGGCTGCAAACACAATGGAGATCAAAAGAATCAAATCAGATGAACGCACTCAACGAGTCCTCGAGGATCCTCGTCAGGAGGCAGTTGCGGAAGGGGACGTGCGGCTGGTTCCGGCGGAGGGCCAGAACGACGTTGCCCAGCTCGGAGAGCGACTTGTTGATGTGCTTCGCCTCCAGCAGCTGGGCGCCGTTCACCTGCGAGCGAGAGACGCGCTCCGAACCCGCAAGGTCGATGAAATTCAAGCGGCCTGCAGGGGGACATTCGTTTCGATTGATTGAAGAAGGAACTCACCAGTCCACTCGTTGCCCGAATCTCGATCGAACATCCGAACGGTGAGCATCACGAGGGCGTGTGAGCGCGAAGAGCAGGCGTTCAGGGCGGTGGCGGCAGTCGATCGGTTCTTCTGTCCGGCTTGAATCAACGCCTGCAGGTCGGCGACCGATTTGACGGCCACCCGCCGAATTCCGCGAATCTCCGGGCGGCCCTCGCCGTCCAGTCGGATTTGCACCTTCGTCCCGCCGTTCTCCACTTCCAAGAGATCTCTGAACAAGCTCGAGGAATGAACACCCCTCCAACACCTCGAACTCACCGAATCTTCTCGTTGTAGATCTCAATCATGCAGCACGTGACCTCCGCCTCCAGACAGTCCTCCTTCGCCTCCAGCAGGTAGAAGATTTCCTGCGCGGCTCGTCGGCTGATGCCCGGATCGTTCTCGGAGCCCTAAACATTCGGTGAGTGAAAGCAGGAATGAAAAGAAGGGACTCACGATCATCGTGTGCGTCTTCCCGCTCGACGTCTGTCCGTAGGCGAAGATCGAGACGTTCTTCCCGTCCAGACAGCTTTGGATCAGCGGCGAGACTTCGTCAAAAACCTGAACAACAGAAATAAATGAAAAAAGATGGAAGGAACACCCACGTCCACTTGCGTGGAGTCCGGCCCGAAGATCTTGTCGAAAAGAAATCGTTTGGGCGCCGCATCGCCGCCGATGGCCACCGCGTCGACGTCCAGCGGGTCCAAGACGATCGCGCCCTGATGGCCGCCCGGCTTCACGCGGCAGAACACGCGGATGTTGCCTGAAAGAGTCCGGAGTGAACAAGAAGGCAGAAGCGGGAACAAACCTCGCAGTTCGATGAGGACGTTGTGCAGCGCCCGCCGCAGCTCCACTTCCTCGCGGTAGCGGCGGAGGAGTTTGTCGAAGTTGCCGGGGATCGCGGCGATCAGCTGATTCCGCAGCGACTCGAAGGCGCCGCCCATTTCCGCCTGGTAGTCCTTCGCGAATTCTTTTAGCGAGTTCTAAACAAACGGAAGGAATGAATGGAAAGAAGTGAACGGAACTCACGTTCTCCTCACTCAACTGCTGCAACTCCCGCTTCAACGAGCCCCACTGGACGTCATCGGAGATCACGAGCGGGTCGGCGGGGATCGACGGCGTGGTGGCGCCCGAGCTGCCCTCGGCGTCCGTCTGCAGGGCGGCGTCCACGCAGATCGGCACGTTCGAGTAGTGCGTGCGGCGGGCGCATCGCTCGTGGAGGATCCGATTCTCCAACTGGGCCCGCTTCAGCGAGTTGCGGAGCTCGAGGTTTTCGTCCGAAAGACGGCCGAAGTCCAGCGACAGGAAGGAGATCCCCTTGAGGACCTTCTTCTTCGGATGCCCGTCGATCGTCTCCGTGGGGACGGGCACTGCAACGAGGGGATCGAATGAAACGCGTGGATTCGCGGCCGAAATCGACGGAAATCACGTGCAAAACGAAAGAATCCGGAAAGCAAACAAGCGGGTCGCGTTTAGGCGGCCGGCCGACGCGTCAACTCGTCCGTTGTCGCCGCGTCAAGTGTTGCAGCGAAAGGAGGGGAGCTCACCGTTGTATTGGGCGCGCAAGTGGTCGAGTTCGCCCTCCAGCTCGTCGATCACCGCCTCCAGGTTGCCGATCAGCGATTCCCGGTCCTTCAATCCAACAAATGAGTGGAAGAAGAGGCAGAAAGGAACGAACCCGCAACTGTGCCTCGAGAAACTTGTAGTGCAGGTCGTGGCTGCGCGTGTTCAGCTCCTCGCTGGGGCAGTGGTCGAAGAAGCGGATCTCGTCGGGCGGCAGCGCCTCCAGCTCGGCTGCGGGCGTCATCGAGGAGCTGCAAGTGAGTAGGTGAGTAGGTGGACAGAAGAACACCGAAGTAGCGAGTGAATGAACGACTCGAGTGCAAAGAACAAGCCAATGGAAAGCGGAAGGAGGCCCGAACGATCGCCGATCGTTTCGTTTGGATCCAAAACGGCGAGCGGGTCGACGCGCTCGCTCGAAACGAAACGGAAGAGCGCGGAATTCGGAAAGCCCGCCGCCTCCCACTCGCCCGCCCGCCCGCCTTCTCGCCGCCGCCTCGCGTCGATCGGAAAGCGCGATTTCACGCTTCGAGTTCGCAGCCGCGGATTGCCGAGAGGGAAAAGCGGAAGCGATTACTCGCCGCAGATTGCACGCGGGAATATTCGCCGGGGTCAACAGGAGCGATCGAGCGAAGGCGTTGTTCGGCTCGATCAATGGAGGGCCGCTTTCATTCAAGCAAAAAGCCTTGATTTACGAGTTCGACCGTAAAGCCGAGCGGTCGTAAAGATGTGAACCGTACGAGAGTTCGAAAGAAAACGATCAAAATCTATCTAATGACGCGACGCTTTCGTAGACGAACGTAAAAAATCTCTTCGATTAGAGCGCCCGCTCGGCTCGATTGGACGTCGATTGCGCGAACGGTGGGGCTCGCGCAAACAAAAGGAAAGACAATGAAGGGAGGATCCGGAAGACTCGTTTTCTTTCTTCTTTCGGTCGACCGGCCAGGAAGTTCTTGCGGCAAATGGGTGAACGCAAGCTTCAATTTCTTCTTCGTTCGGCCGGCCGCCGTTTGAACGAAAAGTTCGCATTTTTCGAAACGATTTTTGCCAACAGCCGCGGCCAAACCCTTCCGCCCGCATTCCTTCGGGACGAGTCGCCGCCCGCTCCTCTTCCCGACGAGTCCCGATCGAAAAATAATCGCAGATTGGGACCGCACGCACGTTTTGATCTCCGCCGAGTGGCCGCCCGCATTCCGGCCAGCTGCGTGAGCGCGTTTTCAAAAACCAGATGACCAACAACGCGGAAGAAGCGGGCGGAAAGACGAGAGAAAAAGTTCTATGGAAATTGGGCAAAAAGTGCGCCGTCTCGCCGGACGCCTGCGCGAAGCAAGCCGCGAGCAATCAATCCGCTGGAGCCCTTGCGATTCAAATTGCTGCCCCGTTCGCTGCGTGAATCCCCGCGCGGCTTTCGTCCTTGAACAGCGCGCTCGTGGGGGCTGCGCGGATCACGAAGCTCGTTAATCAACGAGCGGGCGAGCTTTCCGTTTGGAGGGCTTGCGGATCACGGCCGCTTTCGTTCACCTTCCGGTTGCTCCCCTCATCGTCGTCCCTATTCTTCTTCCGTTTCCCACTGATCAAACACAACGAACGCGCAAACAACCGCACCGCAAAATAAACAAACAAGCGCAAAGAACGTCGATTATTCCCGCGCGCCGCCCAAAAGAGCCCGCCGACTCGCCGCCTCGACCCACATTCCCGCCCGCCCGGCTGCTTGCCCGAAATCTCCGCCCGTCTCGCGCAATCATAAGCGAGCGAAAGCCGCGAGTTCCCGCATTCCAGCCGGCCGGCGAAAGAAAACGAACGTCCCGAAATCCCCGTTGAAATTCGAACCCAATCGAAAGGGGCGGGCGGCCGAGGGGGCGGGCGGCGAGCTCGTCTCCAGTTCAAACGGATTTCGTGAGCAAGAGCCCCACGCAAACGGACACTCGAGCGTGGGCCTCGTTGTTCGAACTTCCGCTCGAATGATCGCCGTGCAATCAATCGAATTCTCGAGCTTCCAATCGAAATAATTGTCGTCTTCTTCGAGGTGCAAGAAGCGGGTGATCGGCGGGCAGTCGAGCGGAAGTTTGGCGCGGAACAGGGCGAGTATTTGTACTGAATGGGAGCCCAGTAGGACAATCGACGGCCTTCAACCGATTAAAGAAATTCCGGGAAGAAGGTTCACGAAAGAATCGCCCCTCACCGATCGAATTCTTCCCGCCGTCTAATCCGCACGGGCAGACGGTAATCACTTCCTTCTTTCCGCAAGAGTTCGAGGAAACGATTGAACCGTCTACCCCTCCTGTTGGCAGTCTTCCAACCTCCTTCCAAGAAATGGGCGAGCAAAGACCGCCGACGGGCCGCAAATCCGCCGCCCATTCGCGTCGACCGACGGCTACCGATCGGCGGGCGGGCGGGCGAGAAGACCGAAAGGAGTCGATCGTTGCGTGTGGATAAATGCGGAATAATTGCCGCCGACACGCGGCGCGGAAAACAAAAGCGGACGAGCGAAGCGAAGCGACGGACATGATGCCCGTCCTTCCGCAACGAACGAGCGGCTGGAGCGATCGATCCGTCAACGCTCGCCGCTCGTTCGTGCGAATCAACGGGCACTCGTCCAAATGCGTCGACTGATTGCTCCGAACGGACTGAAGGAAAGAAGTGATGCTTTTAACATCAGAAGGAAGTGTTTGATTGCTTCTACACGTGAAGGATCACGCAAGTGGCCCCGCGGATCGTCCGCCGTGCACTCCGGCCGGCGGCCGCTTTCCGACCGCCTGAGTGACCGGCGGGCGGGCGGGATTTCGAGTGCGTCGAAGCAAAAACACGTGCAACACGCCGCCCCCCCCGCGGATCACAAGTGGGCGGGCGGAACGAGGCGGAAAACCAAACAGAAAGAGAAACAATTCGGAAGCGAGCGTGTGGGCGGCTATTCGAACATGACCGCAAGTAGCGTTGTTTGATTGGAGGCTCTATTCTTCGTGTACTTGCTCTCTCAAGCACAACTCTTCTATTCAACGAATAAACGCTCTCCTCTATGTTGACCCCCGAAGACATCTTCTAGTCAACTCTCTTCGGTTACCTCGACTGCATGGGACGTTCATTGGTTTCGGTTAAAAAGAGAGCAATGCAAGTGCGCGTCTAACGGCAAAAACAGCAGATGGGGATTTGATCAAGGGACTTAAGGGAATCAATCGATTGACTGAAGAGCGGATTTTAGCAAAATTTTCGTTTTCTACCCGCCAGCAAACGCGAGTGCGGTGCACCGCACGGCTGTGCAAGATGACCGTTGAATTCCGCGTTTGCAAAAAAGAGCCAACGGCACAGGGACATCCCAACGGGCGTGTGGCGAGCAGAAGCGAGTGCCAAATTAATGAGGCAATCGGGCTTCCTGCAATCATCGGACGGAAGAGAGATCAGCGGCAAGAGTGCACTCACTGGTACGGAATGCGGTGGATGGCGATTTCCTCAGCCGCTTCGGGTGTTCGCTTTTCCGAACCCACCACAGTCAACACACCGTCTTTCACGTCGAACATTTGAACGTGCAGGTAGAGCGTGAAGGCTGATTCGACTCGAATTGGAAGCATGACGTCCATCCACTTCTGAGCTCGAAGATCCAAGATAGCGACGTGTTGGATGCAGCGGCAGTTCTCAAAACGTTCAATTACCGCGCAATTGCACACGACCGTTAAGTAAAAGGCGGCTTCCTTCCATAGACCGGAGTACAACCAATCCATCGGCTGAAGTACATAGTTTTCAATTTCCTTAACTATTCAATCCTACCGGTTTGTCCTTGATGGTGTTGCACAAGACCGTGGGCAGTGGCTTCAGGTCGACCACATCGTGCTGACGAGTGTCGAAGTCGAAGCGGCGGATGGTAGACAGCTCGGAAGCCAGCCGACTGCGGTCTTCGGAAATGAGGAAAGACTAGAGGACGCCGTCGAACACGTGGACGTGGTGTGCTTGAAGAACCAGAAGGCCGTTGGGCGGTTCCTCGACGGAGACCGGCGGTCCAATGGCCTTCACCTCGTAATTCGCGTGAAGTTCGTAGACGATTCTTGTTTTTGTTCCTCTTGTTTGCCGCTCTCGAATCAACCATTTGTCGTCGTGGACGGTTAGCACGCGACAGTTGGCAAAGTAAAATTCTTTGAGTGTAACGGCCGTTTGCTCTTTCAAATTCAATTGAACGATCAACATCACACAAGAGTCTACAAGAGTTTTGCTAATAAATACTTATTGTCTCACCTCGATGCTGCACATTTTTGATGACCAGCAAGTCGACGACTCCATTCGTCAAGCTTGCGTAAAGCGGACGTACGCCAAGCCCGTAGCTAAGAATCCTTTCGGACGCCCACTGTTCGAATTGTTCGATCGTGAAAGACCTAAGCGGGACTTGATTCCAGAGAATAAACACCGACCATTGTTGTTGAGTGAGCAGATGAAAGGCGAAGAATTTTCCTGTTTTAGAAGAGTAGTTGTACACGAAACTGCCGGCCATCATGCACTCCGTTAAAGAGAATGAATCTGACTCCACATGGCCGTCGATACGAGAACGATAGTGCGCGATTTGCAGCGATCGCAGCGGTATTCCGGCCATCTTCGAGAAAGCAGCAAGACGCGCAAACGAGTGGAAGAGTGGACAGCTGCACAACTCGCCGCTCGCCCGAGTGGGTCGAGTGAACGCATCCCAATCGACCTGTCGAGGAGGACTGCGGGGCTACCTGAGCGGACATTTAGAGAGCCGCTGCATCTTGCACGATCCTCTTCGCCGCCCGTTGAAAGACTTTTGAAAATGAGACGGGCGCTTGAGCACGCCACCGGCGGACGTCAAGGGACCGCTCACAATCAGCGTGACCCCCATCGGCTGCAAGGTTGACGGCTGTTTCTTCTTTTCGCGCCCCACTGCCAAACAGCAACGCCTGATCATGGAAAGAACAAAGATTATTTCGCTTACACGCGGCTTCTCAGAAGTCGCCGCCACTCGCGTTCGCAGCGCCGATCGGCGCTCTCCGTCGGTTCTTTTCGTTGCAGCTAGACATCGGCGGTTGAAACGACTAGACAGATCGGGAGAAGAGAAGACGCATGTACACGTGTGGAAAACTGCCCGATCATCGACAATGACATTGAATAAGCAACTGTATCGTCTGTCCACGTTCACTTCATTTCGCACTCGAGCGGCGAACGAAGGCGGCCGACCGCGCGCTCCGATTCGCCGCTTTCCGATGAACTCGCCGGCGATCTCGTCCTCCGACGCCTCCAGCCGCACGCCGCGGCCCGCCGACTACGAGCCGCTGCTCCTCGTTCAGCCGCTGCCTGGTGAGTGCCCGCTTCTCTCCGCTAATCTCCGTTCAGCCACTCCCCGAACGATGCTCACGAGCGGGGCCGTCCAGCGGAGTGCCCAGAGCGACGAGACGGCCGACTCCTACGTCCGCTACGTGGCCAAACACGCGCGAATCATCGCCCAACTGCGCGCCGCCATCTCGTTCGCCGTTCCGCACAATTGTGTGCTTGAATAAACACGTCGTCGTTTATTCTTCACACAAACAAGCAGCGGACGTTTATCTGGTCAGATGAATCGTTTGATCAACAGGCGAGCGGGCAGTTTGACCGACGAGTGACGAGCAGAAGCGATGGCCAAATTCCACAGGCGATCGGGATTCCTGCAATTGAAAGGAGGATGGGGGATTACCGGTCAGAGAGGACTCACTGGAAGGGAATGCGGTGGATGGCGAATCCTTTGGCTTCGTCGGGTCTCGTTAGCTTGTTCGCACTCACCACCGTCAACACTCCGTTCTCCACGTCGAACAACGAAGTTTGCAGATGCAAAACAAAAGCCGACACGATTCGTATTGGAAGCAGGACATCCATCCACTTCCGGCTTTGAAGGTCCAAAATAGCGATGTGGTGAATGCAGCGGCAGTAGTCCCGATCTTCGTTCAAATCGCACTTGCAAACGACCGTCAAGTAAAACGCGGCTTCTTTCCACAGGCCCGAGTACAAGAAATCAGGCGGCTGAAAGATTGAAGGTCTCAGTTTTGTCGATTCAGTTGGGGTTACCGCTTTGTCGTCGAGGACGTTGCGCAAGGCCGCGGGCAGTGGCTTCAGATCGATCACTTCTTGTTGGCGGGCACTCAGATCGAAACGGCGGATGGTGCAGAGCCCAGAGGTCAGTTTCGACTGGCGGTCGGGAATTAGAAACGACCACAAAGCCCCATCAAACACGTGGAAGTGCGGAGCTTGTAGCACTTGGATGCCGCTGGGTGGTTCGTTTGTCGAAATAGACGCTCCGACCGGCTCGAACTTGTAATCCGTTTGGAGCTCGTAGATGTGTGTCGTCTTCGTCGTTACCGCTTGCCGCTCCAGAATGAGCCACTTTTCCGCATCAAAGAACAGTTGGTCACAGTCTTCAAAGACGGCTTCTTTGAGCGTAGTGACCGTTTGTTGCTTCAAATCCAGTTGAATGATCAACACAACCGTCGGACCTAAAAGACTGTCACTCAAAAAAAGCTCCTTAAAAGCTACTTGGAAAAGTCGGGTCTAAGTATTTGCCGACCAGCAA
Organism: Aphelenchoides fujianensis; assembly: GCA_024699865.1. NCBI lineage: Eukaryota > Metazoa > Nematoda > Chromadorea > Rhabditida > Aphelenchoididae > Aphelenchoides > Aphelenchoides fujianensis. The sequence goes on from JAMPIO010000218.1 coordinate 53,769, forward strand.
GTGCACCGTTTCGTCCGCCAGATTCTCGTACAATGAATGGATGCACATTCCGTACCGATATTGCAGGTCCAATGACCACCGGTAAAATTGTTGGACATGAAAAGACCTAGAAGAGGAATACAACCGAATTGACATAAAAGAAGATACCATTGTTGCTGTGTGGTAGGATGGAAAGCGAAGAAGTTTCCCGTGAACCGACTGCAGTAATACACAAAGCTACCCGTCAGCGAACACCCGTCTAAGAAGAATAAAATCGACTCCATGCTTTCGTCAAAACGGGGACGATATTTCGCTAGTTCCAACGATACCAGCGGAGTTTCGTGCATTTTCAGACGCGATTAGGCGGTCGAGCAGCAGGACGCAAAAATCTGCGAATGAACGAGTGCACAGGCTTTCGTTGGGTCGAGCGAGTCGAGTGGACGCGTTCACTCTGCCCGCGAAAGGTGACTGCGGGGCATCGTTAGCAGGCGACAGAACAAATTCCCCTTTCCGAACTGCTTTGGACCAAAAGCAGAAGTAGCGCGGCTGCTCGATAAACGAGGAAATAGACGTTTATAAATCTCTCATTAACGAGCATGTGTGAGTAATCGTAGTCAAACCGCTTTCTATACTCTAGCTCGTCACCTTTCGTTTCCGTCCGTCCTCCCGCTTACGTTCGACAGTGGGAAGAACCGAATGTTGGAGGTCGGCGGATGAATCGAACAAAGTTTATGCGTCCATAGAGCAATACCGATCCCAATTTCTCCGGTGGGAGTGAGTTACTGCGGCTACTAAATCTTTTGGACGTTGACGAGCGCGTCGTTGTTGGCGGAGACGCCGAAATGTGCGAGGCGATGCCCGTGTCCTTCTCGGTGGGCCGCGCGAACTGCAGCACGAAAGTGAGAGGGGAGTGAACAGAAGAACGAAAAGCTCCCCTCGCGCTCGCCGATCTCCGTCGCCTCGCACTTAGTGCGGTTTTTGCAGACGGGCTTCAAATCGGTGGCCTTCGTGCGCTCATTTGGCTTCCACATTCGCCGGAGCAGGAAGGCGGCGAGGCCATGGAGTTCGTTCGAGTTCTTCGGCACCTCCTTCCACACCTTCGATCCGCGGCCCAATTGGACGCGCGGTTCAGGAGCGCTCCGCTTCACGAACTCCTAGTCCAGTCGGGGCATGTAATGCTTTCAGTTGTACATCTCGCGATGGAGGCGACGGTCCTCCACGAACAAGCCGCATTGCTCGACGTTCCGCCAAACGGTCGTAATTTCGCTCGACCGATTGGCGAGTGGAAAGCCGAGCGCAAAAGCGAGCAGGTCGACGGTGAGCCGACGGAAGCCGCGACCCGCCTGCCCGATCGGCTCGTGTGTTTCGCTCGAAATCGGCAGATGTCCCCATTCGTTTGCAAAGGGATGGGATGACTGTTGCTTGCTCGTGAATGTCGGCGACAAACGGGAGGGTTTCTTCGACTTTCGCCGAATTCCAGCCATGATTCACCTTTTCGCTTGCTTGCCCTTGCCTTCCGTCCCTCCTTCAATCCAAAACAACAGAGTTTATGTACAAAAGGGAGCTAAAGACATGGCAATGAGGAAGAAGAGGAGCCGGCAATCGTTCCAACGGGCTGATGATTTGAACTCGAAACAGTCGATGGAAGGGCGAAGAGGAGATACTGAACGAAGTCGAGGAGAAGACGGGGGACATCCCACTGGAAGACAAGAGTATGGTCGCTTGTAATCAAAACAGAAAGGAGCATTCGTTCTGACGTCCACCCAAAGAGGAGACGCCCAAATAGGCGGACAATGCAAGTGTTCGGTCGTTCGGCTGAAGGCGCGATACCCGAAGAGGAGAAGACGAAGAAGGAGTGAAGGAACTCGTGGACAGAACGGACTTATGAGCAGGCGGAAGTGGGCGAAAGGCCGTCCAATTCGAGCGGCATCTCCCGGTTGATTATTGCGTTCGCTTAAGCGCTGGAAGCCGCAGTTTCTCGTGCCCGTGACCACGCACACGTCTCGTTCGTGTTCTCCAGTCGATCGGCAGTCTGTCGAGAAGTAAAAGAGGCCACATACCCACGAAGACTGCCCAACACGCGCCCCACACGGGCCCCGGCCACCCACCCACACGCCACGATCACGAACGGACGACGACGACGAAGGCGAGAATTTATTCGGAAAAGAACAATCAACACACGAATCATGCACAATCGCAATGCGCACTTGGTGAATCCGAAAAGAACACGACAACAACGAGGGGAAGGGAAGCCTACAGTCGGCGTTGGGTCCATTCGAACGAAGATTAGGTGGAGGGTTCGTGACTCCTCTAACTGCATCGACTATTGCGGGGAGAGCTGGACGACCAACACCGATTGGTTGTGAATTCGCCAAGCGGAAGGTGGAAGAGAGGGAGTAAGAGGGAGGGCAAACGGAAGAGACGAGAGTGGAGGGACGAAAGTGGATGGAGGAATGAAAATCTGCAGAAATTTGGACGAGAAGAACACACATTTCTTTAGACACGACGATGACTACGGAGGGGCAACAAATGGAGGTGGTTGTTTGAGGATTGAATTCACCATTGGATCGAGCGACTCCTCAGACGCCCTTGTTCCCGCTGCGCAGCTCCTGCGAGGACGTGGCGACCGGCGGCTCCTCGGATTCGGACGGCTCGCCCGTGGCGGCGAGCGCGCGGCTGCTGGAGGGGCCGGCGAGCACCGTGCGCGCCATGTTGTCCGCGACGTCGTTGAGCTGCGGGTGCAGGAGGTCCAGCCCGCCCCACACGGGCGAGTCTTCGTGCAGCGACGTCTTGTCGGCGAGGATCGAGTGGAGGATCTCGCCGTCGAAGTTCTTCGGCGAGGTCCGCGCGTAGTCCATGTACTCTGCAAGCGAGCGAATGGGAGCAATCGATCGATTGGACGAACCTTCGCACGTGTTCTTGACCTCTTTGATCCACGACTACTCCTTCTTCTGCAGTTCGGGGTCGACGGACGGGGCGGCCGGGAAGACGACGAGGATCATCGTCATGTTGTCCCGCGAGCCGCGCGCCAGGCAGAGGTCGAGGATCTGATTGCAGGCCTTCTGCAGGTCGTCGGTGACCGTCAGGCGCGAGCGGATCAGGTGGCAGAGGTCCTTGTTCGAGATCACGTTGTAGATCCCGTCGGTGGCCAGCACAAGGAACTGGTCTTCTTTCTCCAAGCGAAGGAGTTAAACGAATAAGCGGAGGAGAGGGAACCAACCGGATTCCGGTCGAGGATGTAGACGTCCGGCTCGGGGCTCACCGGCTGGTCGGAGGGCGCCAGTCCGGGCATGCTCTTGAACGCGTAGTCGCCGAGGGCACGCGAGACAGTCAGGCTGCCGTTCACGCGCTGGTTCATGACCGTCCCGCCGGCCTTCAGGATCCGCGTGCGCTCCTGCTCGTGGCAGGGTTTGTGGTCGACTGCAAGACGAGAGCATGCGGAGATGGAAGAGGGAGGGGAACTCACTCGTGAAGAATACCTCGTGGTTCTCGCGGCTCAGCATGCCGCGCGAGTCGCCCAGATTGCCGAAGAAGATGTGCTCGGGCGAGAGGATCGCGCAGACGGCCGTGGTGCCGCTCTTCTCCTTGTCGTCGATCGTCTTCTCGCAGGACATGTGCTCGTCCAGTTTGAGAAAGGCCGCCTTGATGCCCGTTGTGATCAACTGCTTCGCGTTTTCCGTCACGGCGCCCTTCGACTGCTCCAACTCGACGGCCAGCTGAAAGCGGGCGGTTAGACGGGGGATGGACGGGGGAACTCGCCTGCTTGAACTCGTCGGTGTCCAGCAGGTATTGAAGGAGGTTCTCGGACGAGTGCTGCGCCACCCGGCTGCCGGCGTGCCCGTCGAACACCGCGAAGAAGCTCCAGTTCTTGAAGGGCTCCGTCTCCGTGATGCTCACTTTCAGGTCGTGCGCGTCGTCCATCTCCTTGCGCCAGCCCTGCATTGAGGCGACCACAAAGCGGTAGTCCTGAAATCGGAGGCAAAAATAAATGGAAAGAAAGAAGCGAACAAACCGGTCCATTGCTCAGGTAGTTCGTCTTGTTCACCATCGGGGCGCCCGGCTGGTCCGCGTGGGAGCCTCGCGGGTGGTGGGGGTTGGTCGGTCGGGCGGACGAGCGGGCGGCCTTCACTCTCTTCGTCACGTTCGCCTCCAGCTCCTCCAACTCGTCCTCCTTCTTCAAGACGGTCTCCGACTTGCCGTCCACGCCCCACCGATTGGGAAGCTTCGGCATTTGATTTCTGGAATCCAATCAGTAGAAACGAAAGAGGGCAAACGGAGAGGAGAACGCAAAGGGCGGATCGCGAAAACAACGACGCAAGACGGCCGCCGTCAACCCGAAAGCCGCTCGAACGGATCGAAATGGCGGGCGGGAGATCGGCGGCGGGTTGGTCGAGGGCCGTGCAGACGGGCGGGCGGGCGGGCGGTTGAGGAACGAACGCGTTTGACGTGGGACTCCCGCAGCACGGCAATCGCGCGGCCGAGGGAGAGCGGCGAGCGGAAAACACGCGGGCGAATCGCCGCTTCGAAAGTCCGCCGACGAGAGATCGCAGCGATCGGGGCGCTCGGTCTTCTCTGCCCCCGTCTGCTCGCTTGTTTGTTGCCCGCTTTCGCCGCCGGACGGCGAGCGGAGTGTTCGAAAATGGCCGGCCGCCCCGTTCACCTCCGCCGCCCGACGGCCGCCTCGCCGCAATCGCCGCCCGCTCGCCCGGCCGCGCGTGCGAAAGCGAGCCGCGATTCGAATCGGCGAACGGCGTCCGCGCGCGCGGGCTTTTCTTTTGTTCTCCGTTCCAAAGCAGAAGCAGGAGGAATGCAAGTGCCATCCGGATAAAAGAAGAACGAAATGGCGTCCATTTGTTCACACACACGAACTCAAATGAGAAATCGGAGCAACGGAACCAACGGCTGGACTCCGACTTCGTTTGCGGCTACGACATCCACACGTTCGACTTTCCCGTTCGTGATCGACCGGCTCAACGTCCTGCGGAATCCCGCGTTCAATCTCGGAGTGTTGCGCTCGCTCGCGCGCATCCCGGGCGCTCTTGCGACGTGCGGGACGTGCGGCAGAACTCGAAAGCGAAGGCATCCCGCGTCTACCAGCAGTTCGACTGAACGAAGGGATCCCCACGACCCGCCGCTTCGATGCGGACGACCGGCCGGCCAACCACTTCGACGTGATTGCCATCGACGAGCAGGAAGACGGCGCTTGAACGCAACTCTTCTTTCTTCTTTCTTGCTTCTTCGTTCCGTTCGATCTGCACAACGCATTCAGCGATGAGGAAAGCGGAGTTTATTGTGGAAAAGCGATGATTACAGAGAGGGCGTGAGGGAAAAAGGAGGATTGGATACCTCCCGGAATTAATCGTATCCAATGTTGGGAAGGAGAAGAGAAGGGCGTGTGGCCATCGACAGGCGGGCGGGATCACTCGTCGTCGAGGTCGGCGGGGAGCGGCGGGAAGTCGCGCTCCCACTTGCGCTTGTTCTGCTGCTTGACGACGCGGCGGCGTTGGGCGGCGTCGCGGTCCAGCTGGAGGGCCTTGTCCTTGTCGAAGGTGCCCCACTTGCGGCAGAGCGGGTCGGCGGTGCGGCCCTCCTGCACGCCCACCAGCCGGAAGTTGCCGTCCGCGTCGCGCGCGTAGAGCGGCCGCTCGCCGAGGCCGCGATTGCAGGCGCGCGTGAGGCGCGTGCGCGTCGAACGGCGGAGGGCGGGGTTCGGGTTGTCGTTCTCGCTGCCCACCACTGCAACAAGGAGAAGAATGAAAGAAGATTGAAGGGAGAACTCGCCCAGCTTCGGCGCCCGTGCCCGCAAGTACGGACTGTTGTGGCGGGGCGCGCGCAGCACGATGTGCTTCGGGGCCGGCGAGCCCACGTCCGAGTCGCAGTCGGAGCCGCCCGCCGCGAACGACACGCCGGCGGTCGAGTCGGCGGCGCGCGAGAAATCGAACGAAGGCGCCTCCAGCGGCGTGTGGTCGTCGAAGCGGAGGCTTTCGGGCAGCGCGACCACCGGCCGCACCACCGGCGACTCGACGGCGGCGGGCGCGCGGGAGCGGCGGCTGGGCGGCGGCGTCGACGTGCAGAAGTCGTCGTCGTTGAGCAGGCGGAAGGGCGGCCGTTGCGGCACTTGGCTGCCGATCGGCTGCGAGGCGACCGGCGGCGGGTCGGTGGCCGAGTCTGCAACACAGTTCCGCGTGATCCCACCTGCTGTCACCCGCACTCACCGAAGAGCGAGCCGGCGGCGTCCTCGTTCCACGGCAAGGCGCGATGGTTGGCGGGCAGCCGGAGCGGCTGCGACTCGATGCGCCCCGACTTGGGCGTCTCGCTGCTCGTTTCGAACATCGAATCGGCCACGCGACGCGACGGCGGCGTCGATTCAAGCGTGAAGTCGAAGACGCCGGGCCGCGCGGCCTGCGGCGTCCGCTCGGGCGTCGTGTACGCGTCGCGGATGCTTCGGAGCGCGTCGCCGCTGGCCGTCGGCCGGTCGGCAGCCGGCGGAGTGGCGGGCGAGCGCGTCGGCAGGCGGCTGCGGGCGGACCGCGGCGAGGCGCCCGCCAGCTTCAGCGCCTCGTTCATGCGCACGCGGTCGGCCAGCCGAGGCGAACCGTTGGGCGTCGAGGGCAGCCGAAGAGGAGCGGGGATCTTCTGCAATGGCCGCCGGCATCACAATCACCTCCACGCTCTTCCACTGCACTCACCGTGGCGGGCGAGCGGGTGAGCGACCGATCGGAGAACTCCACCGACTGGCGGCTCGACTGCTCGCTGGCCGAGGAGACGCGCGAAAAGAAGGGCGCGAAGACGGACGGCCGGGCGGCGGGCACACGCGGCGGCTGCATGAGCGTCGCCCGACGGCGCGGCGAGAGCGGCCGGAAGTTTTGCGTGAGCGGATTGCCCGGCCGCCGCTCCTCCAGCAGCTGCCCCTCGTGGCCGGACGTCTGCGTGAACACCTGCAAGCAAGCACGAATGCAAAGAAGAGAGTTGAACGACCAACCTCGACGGACTCCCGCGGCATTCGGCCGTGTGCCTGCAACGAGGAGTGAGTGGATGGACGCCTGTTTCCCGCACTCACGTGTCGCGCGCACATCGGCGAGCTGTCGGGCGTGCTCGCGGCCGAGCGGTCGGCCACGGAGCGCGCGCGGGAGGCGACCGTCGACTCCGCGTAGCCCAGCGAGCGCGCGGCGGACGAGCGGCGCGGCGTTCCGTCCGAGTCGGCCGTCCGCATCGTCACGTCCACGGGCGACTGGAGGCCGACGAAAGCGGGTGCCGGGGCGGGAGTGAGCGACTCCTCTTCGACGACCGGCTGCAGAGCGGACAGCTGCAAGAAATGAGCGGTGAATTGGAATGCTGATTTTCGGGGGCCCAAGGCAAAATGAGAGTCAAATTCCTTTTCCATCTTCTGCCTGCTCGACAAGAAAACCAGCTTTATGTTCCCTCCTGCTGCCACTGCTCGTCTCAAGAGCACACTCCCCGCGTGTCCTCCACCTCCCACCCGCACTCACCCGCATCGACACGCGCGCCTTCTGGGCGGGCGGGCGGCCGATGGACGGCGGCAGCGAGCCGACGGTCGACTCATCGGCCTCGTTCGTCGAGAAGTCCACAAGTTTGGTCGTCGTGTGGAGCGGCTGTAAGGAGGCAGATGCGCAAAAGACGTGAATGAAAGACTCACCGGCTCCTCAACCTCGCTCTCCGCCGCGGTCACGTGCGTTCGCCAGAGCGAGTTGTCGGAGAGGTCGAGGCGCGTCGAGGCGGTCGGCTGCTCGGCCTCCCGCTCCTCCAACTGCAGGCTCGACAGCCGCACGCGCGTTCGCCAGAGCGAACAGTCGGTGAGCTCGAGGCCGCTGGAGTAGCGAGCGGGCGGCTCTTCGGTGGTTCGGAGGTCCGGGGACGAGCGGATGGCGGTCTCCTCGGACGGCCGGCCGACTCGCGTGCGCCACAGCGAGTTGTCGCTCAGCTCGAGGCGCGAGGAGTCAGCGGCGCTCAGCGAGGCCTCCTTTTGGGCGTCGACTCGCGTCCGCCAGAGGGGATCGTCGCCTCCGTTTTGTTCCAACGAAATCGCGGAATGCTTCGCGGAGTCTCTCGATTGCGAGCCGCCCGGATGTCAAGAGAAAACAACCTGCAGCGCACGTCATCCGAACGCAACAACACGCGTCCCTCTTCCCGCCCTCCCGTGCGCGCTCTCATTAACCCACGCGATTTCACTCGCTTCGCGTTGTTTCGCGCAGGAGCCCGCAAGCGAACGTGAACGTCGAGCGCGGATTTCTCGTTCCACTTCGGCTTTTTGTTCGTTGGGAAATGCGGGCGTCGTGATAAAGGCGGGCGGCAGGCGGGCTGATCGCGAGGCGACGGCCTCGATTGTTCTCCAAATGTTCCACTTTCTTTTGTTTCTTTTGGGTTTCAAAAGACGCCCGCGGGATCGTCGGGAGCGCCATTCCAGGGGCTCTTTTTGAAATCGAGGGGTTCGAACAAGAGCCGTCGGTTTTCTGGCAGCCTCCAGCAATTTCTTTCACCGCGTCGTGGCTTCGAATTCGCAACAATCGATCGATCTTGGAGGCCGCGCTTCTTTTGAACAGGTATTCCGCGTGGTCGTCGCGCCCGCAGGCCCCCGCTCGATTCGAAGGTGATAAAAGGAGGAAAGAAGACGCCCAGACGAGGGCTCTGCGCGATCGATCCACCTGCCGCCTGTCGATTGACTTCGTCTTGCTTCTTGGGATTTTGTTTCATCTTCAAACTCATTCCGATTTGACGACGAGCTGCTTTCTTTGTCCTGTTTGTTCGAACCGAATTTGTGCTTCCGCCCCACCCGCCGTTGCTCGTCTTGCGCCCGCAGATCGCCGGAGGGCTCGGCGGCGGGAGGAGCGCGCGGATCTCGCGGGGTTCACGACTTTGCCGACGAGTTCACGCAGCACTCGGCGCTTCGGAGTCATTCGGCAGGTGATGGGGGGGCTCGTTTTGCGGCCTCCATCTTTTTTCGATCAATTCCTGCTTCTTCTTTTCGGAGGTGTTCTCACGATCGCTGCTTTCTGCTTGTCGCTCGTGTTACACCGCTCTGTTTTTCGTCACCTAGTCGTTCGGGAGGGGGGCCTGCTGCTGGAGGCGCTCCAACGGAAGCGCGGGCTTTCGGTCCAATTCGTGATCGAAACCGACCGGTTTGCCGCCCGCCGATTGACCGCCTCCACGCCGCCGTTCAAGGCCGCCCGCTTGTGAAACGGAGAACACGCGGCTGCTGTTCGCACGTTTGGCGCCAATTAGTCCTTCAATTGAAGCACAGGGCGGTCGGGAGGTGCTCTCGTGCACGCGTGTTTCCTCATCCCCCTCTTTTTGATCACCTGCCGACTTCAGCGCATCATGAACACGCCCGAAGGCCCGACGGCCGGCGATCCGCAGCTGGCGGTCGCTTCGACCTCCGCCGCGACCACTCCCGTGCCGCCCGCCTCTCCGGCCGCCACCGACTCGCCGTCCCGCTTGTCGCCGAACCTGTCGACGAAGAGCGCCTCGTTGGAGTCGGTGGCCGACTCCTCCTCGTCGATCACCCCGTCCGACTTCTCGACGAAAGCGAGCACGTATTCCGGCGAGTGGCCGGCGAAAGAACCGCTGCCCTCCACGACGACCTCCACTTCGACCTCGTCGTCGATGCGGAAGCCGGAGGGACGAATGAAAATTCGCACGTTGTGTCTGCTCGGCGCCCTGCTGCCGGGCATCGGCTGCTATCTGTGCATCTTCTACACGTACCTCTTCCAACTCGACCGAGTGATGAACTTCACGTCCACCAACTGCGAGGATGTCAAGAGGTGCGTTCGAGTGAGACTGAACAAAACGAATGCCCGCTTGCAGCCCCTTCCCGCCCGTCTCCTATTCGATCGGCGTTTGGAAGCCGCAGAAGTACATCTGGCTGACCGTCCTCGCCCTCCACATGCCCGCCCGCATGCTCTACGGACTCGTAAGGGAACAAGAAATCTCGCAGCTGATCGCTCGTTGCAGGCGTACAAGAGTCAGTACACGTACGGCCAGTCGGTGCACAAAATGCAGCCGTGGTTCCCGCGTTTGATCAAATTCCACATGCGGTTGATCGTTGCGGAGGCTCTGGCTCTCATCATGGTCTCCGTAATCGACATCGAGTCCTCGTTCAGTGAGCAGCCATCCACTTGTTTCCCGTTCATTCAATTCCTTCAGCAATCCACGCCCTCTGCTACACGGTGTGGATCTTCTGCCTGAACTTCAACATGCTCTTCAACGTCATCCTCCACCACTACTCGGGCATCCGGCAGTTGACTAAAAACGTTCGTTTCTTTCGGTTGGTCGAAAGACGGAGGTTGTTTGCAGCACGGGACCACTTTCTACATCAAGTGCGCCCTCTTTGTCGTCGTCTACCCGCTCTCCATCTCGACGGGCTTCTCCTACCTGATTTACGTCGTCCAATGCAACGCCGTCGGTGAGCAGAGACGTTTGCTTGCACTCAATCATTGGAGTTCTTGCAGCTTACGCCGCCTTCTCCATCGCCGAGTACCTGATCGTCGGCATCAACTCCTCCTTCTACTTCACGCTCGTGTGGGAGCTGCGCGGCTCGCAGCTCGAATTCCACTTTTCGCACGACGCGAAGTTCGTGGGCGAACTGACGATCTGAGGCCCGTGTTCGTGTTCCTGATGCGCTCAAACGGGACACACGACTGCCGTCTTTCGATCCTCGTCGTCGATTAGGTTCTTCTTTCTTCTTTGTTCTCATTAAACAAACCGGTTACTCCCGCCTCCTTCTTCCCTCTTCTTGCCATCCAACCGAACGGTAATCCCCGCACTCCTAACACATGCAACTGCCATATCACTGCTTCTCTTTGACGTTTCTTTTGCTCAATAAACCCGCTTTTCGGAGGACCGCATGTGCTGGAGAAGCAGAAGGGGGGTTGATGGTGTTCTTCTCGTGAGTGTTAAAAGAATCCTTGCGGTCAAAGCGGCAGAATGTAGGCGTGTTCACCGCTTACCATAGTTTTCTGCTTGTTCCCGTCCCATCGCATAAGCACAAGTCCCTCCTTGCAAGACATATTCGGTTTATTTATGTACAATCGATACAAAAGAATGCAAACAATCAGAAGATTTGAAGCGGGCGGGAGGTGGGCGAGCGGCAGAGCAGCGAGGAGTACGGCCGGCGGTCGATGAGGCGTCCACTCGTTCGGGGATCCTCGGCGAGGAGGAGCGGGCGGGCGGCGAGGAAGGAGAGCATCGAGAGGGACTCCGGACGGCTGAAAGCAGCGAGTAGAAGGAAGAGGAAAGAAGGCGGGGATTACCGAAGGGGGATGCGGAAGACCTCATTCCGATCGCCCAGCCGGCCGCCTCGTCCGCGATGTTCGTGGTGAGTGGCCACGTGCAACACACTGCCTTCTTCGTTGTGGTCGACGTTGAGGGCGACGATCGGGTGGTCGAAGCGGAGCGGGAGGAGCGTCCACTTGCGTCGCTGCAGGTCGAGGACGCGGACGTAACTCAACCAGCGGCCGTCCACGAACGCGCGCAGCGCCTGGAATAAGTGGCCGTCCGACCAGCAGGCGGCGAGCGGCGAGATCTGCAAGAGGATTGATCGACCGAATGTCCGCTTCGTCCACTCACCTTGTCGCCCAAGTGGCCGCGTTCCAGCGGGTATCGCCGCCACTCGCCCGTGCGCAGGTCGAACGACCGCAGGGTCTCCGTTTCGTCCGCCTTGCAGCAGAGTTTGAAGAGGCGGCCGGCCTCCAGATGGACCGAGTCGCGGTACGTGCAGCGCGCTTCGATCTTCGCGACGACCTCGAAACGGCCGCCGACCATCCGCGCGATCACGACGTCGCCGAACTCCGTCGTGCGGAAGGCGGCCGTCCGCCCGTCCACCTCGAGGAAGACGGCGGCGGGCGGGCGTCGGAAGGAGTGCAGGCGGGACCACGAGTAGCCGCCCGCCCGCACGTCCAAGTCGACGCGCATGAGCTCGAAGACGGCACCCCGGCGGAGGAAGATCGAAGCGACGATCGTGCTCTCGTCCAACCACACGAAGTCGTTGATCCAATAGCGCTTCTCCTCGTTCGTGCACTTGAGCAGCCTGAAAGAAAGCGAGGAGTGAGTGGACGGAAGGCGGAACGAACATTTCGCTCTCGTCCCACGAATTCAAGAGCCCGAGGTCGCCGTTCTTGTAAAACCGGAGGCAAAGGCGGCCGTTCGGCGAGAAGCGGAGCGGGAAGTCGCGCTGGAAACGAGCGAGTGAAGGAAGTGGAAAGCGGGATGAGAAACCCACGGTGTCCGCAGTGCACCAACGGACGAGCGAAGTGGCCGCTGGGACTTCCGCCTCGTCCACGTGCCGCACGGCCGCTCGTCCCGCCGCGCACGGGCGGCAGGCACACGGCCGGCTGGAGCGGAAGGCGCAGTTCGGCGGGAAGGAGCTGAAGGAGGGCATGATCGACGGAATGCGGAAAGCGGGCAGAAGGGCCGGCTTTTATCAGCAGGTAGTGGGCAGCGAGGTGGTCGAAAAGCCGGGGCGCTCATTGCGCATCGCGCGAACTCCCCGCTTGACCTCCGACCTCCGCAATGGGCGTTCGTACCGGCGGGCAACAAGTGGCTTTTGTTCCCACGCGCCACCGCTTTGCGTTCGCCGTTGATGCGAACCGCGGGACGGGAAACCCGCTTTGTTCTTTCGTCCACTTGCAATCGACTCTTCCCGAAGAGAAAGAAGGGACAAAAAAATAGACATCGAGGCCAAAGAGACGAATTTGCATGGAAATCGACGTCTTTCCCGCTTTTCGGGCGTCGCATTCGCATCGAAATCCGCCGAGTTGAGTGGCCGCCCGTTCGCTTTCTCCGTCGCTCTCCGCTCCGAAATGTCCGCCTTCCGCCAGTGGCTCGTGCTTCTTCTGTGCGTTCTGGCCGAAGTGGCGACGGGCGAACGCGAATGGTCGCCCTTGCAAACCAGTGAGCTCCCCGTCCGCTTTCTTCCACTCATCTCGCCCCGTTCAGAGACCGTCTACTTGATGTACGGCTTCGCGCTCGCTACGATCATCGCGATCATCCTCGTGTTCGTCCTCGAGGCCTACATCGCGTGCTCGACGGACAGGCCCGAAAAGGAGTACGTGGCGACGCTCGAGCTGCTCGCGAGGTGCCGCCTTGAGATCGACGAGGCGCGCCAACGCTACTGGTCGCTGCTGCGCGAGGAGCGCACGTACATTCAGCGGAACCACGAGTTCGAGGTGGGTGCACTAGAGGAGTCGTCTGTGATCATTTCTTCTGTTTGCAGGTGGTCGTGCGCGAGAACCGCGCCCGCGCGCAGTCGATCGTCGACGGCATCATCGAGGAGATGCGCGAGATCCGTCGCCAGGGCAAGGAGGGCGCCGTGCGGGACAACCGCGCCCCCTACTACATGCAGGAGTTCGATCAGATGAAGCGCGACGCCGAGGCCGCCCGCATGAACGCCCTGCAGGCGATGCAGAAGACGATGCACGGCGTCGAGCAAGCCCGCAAGCAAATGGCCGAGGAGGCGCAGCAACGCGCCGTTCGCGCCCACGAGCAGCGCCGCCAAGCGAAGGACGTGAGTTCCCCTCCTTCCCTGTACTCATCGCTCGTTCGCAGACCCACAAGAGCCAATTCCGCCGCGCGTTGGGCCGCCCGAAGAGCGCCCCCGAGCCGAAGCCCTTCGACGACGAGGTCTTCAACGACAAGACCACCACCGTCCTCAAGCGTCTGCCCACCTCCGCCCCGAAGCCGAAGCAGCCGGAGGCGAATGAGACCTTCGACGAGGCCGACTACACGCGCACGCAGGCCGCCAAGACGGGCGGCACCAAGGACGAGACGAACGAGGGCGACAAGTCGGTCGTCCGCTGATTCTTTCGCTCATTCGTTTGTGTACCGGGAATAAAGATTAGAGTAACGTCGTCCTTCTGTTAGCAGCGAAAGAACGGACGATGAGTTCACGGAAGCAAGCAATGGGAAGTCTCCGGAATTTGCAACCAACAAACGAAAAACGAAGAGCGGCGCTCATCGCCAGTTGCTCATTCTTCATTTCGGCCAGCGGTCGGGTGTTTGCCTCCGAATGCCGTCCGCCGCTCCCGACGGCGACTTCGTGCTCGCGGTTCTCCATTGGCCGAAGGTGGAGCCGCTGGAAGTGAGTTCCCCTTGCCCTCCTGAATCGTCCGCTCGTTGCAGGAGAGCCTGCTGATCGCGGGCGGCACATTGTTCTGTCTGGGCGCCGTCCTGCTGACCGTGACCGTCGTCTACGAATACGTGAGTCCTCCGCCTTTTTTCCATTCATCCCTCGCTCGGCTGCAGGTTGCGGGAATTCGGCAACGAAAGCGCGCCCTCCTGCTGCGCGACGCGATGATCCGCCCGCCGCGCTGCGAGAAGAAGGCCGAGGAGATCGGGATGCAGGAGGGCGCCAAGTGGAGGGACTACTTCGCCCGCGAGCAGTCCTTCGCCAGCCAGTAGCCTCCTCGTTTCATCGGAGAATAAAAACGATCACTCGTTCATTCGTCTGTCCACTTCAGAAACCGAAACAAACGACGGGCTTCTGCCGGGCACAACACGATTCGATCGCCGGCGGTCGATTGGAGGCCGATGCTCAACACAAAGAAGGGCATTTCGAAGGCCGTTTGCTCGAACACACGGAAGTTCCCGCCGGCCGTCAGTTCGGAGCGCAAACTCGAACGAGAGCGGCGATTCAACAGCTGGAATCAAGCGAGCGGAATCATTCCTCGTCGTTGAACTCACGACTAAACGGAAGAGCCGCCGCCGGTTGGCTTCTCGTTCTTCCAGGAGGTCGCCCTTCGATTGCCGCAAGTAGAAAGAAGAGAAGACCGGCCAAGCGAGCGGATTCAACCGTTTTCTTCGCCCCTCCATTGGAACAAAAAAGGGAACGGAGAACGGAGGAACGAATGGCGGAAGAAATCAAACGGAAGCGGTGAATCGACGCTTCCGTTTTGCTCGTCATCCGCGGATTCACGTCGCGGGCGGGGGCCAATTTGCGAAAACAACGCGAACTTTCTTGCCGGAGGCGGTGGTTGAGCTTTCGGATCACAAATTGGCTTCTTTTCTCCGAATTCTGCGGTTTGTGGAGGTCGACGGCGCCCGACCAACGGATCCGGTTGTTGCGGGGTATTGCACGTCGAGCACCTGTTCCAGTCGAAATAATTTACTTGCAGGAACAAACAGCAAACAATGAGGCATGAGATCAACACAATGGAAAGTGGCCACTTGCGGTCACTCGCTCCCGCTTTCGGCTTCTCGTTTCTTCTGGAGGTCGGCAAGGGCGGCGCTCAGCGAGGAGGCGAACTGGAGGCGATAGCCGGCCGACACATCCGAAAGGAGCTGCTGCATCGTTTCGAAGTGTCGCTGGGGCCAATCGGCCAGCGGGTGGCCGTCGCCCGTCGAGTCGAAGCGATCGGAGACCACGCGCCAGCCCCGCACGGTCAGCTCGATGCACGCCGTTCGATCTGCAAAAGTTGAAAGCAAGTGAAAGAAGACAGCTGTCAAATGGAGCACCTTCGAGTGTCCGCAGATTCGCGTAGAAGACGGCCGGTCCCTGCGGTAACGAGGGGAGCGGGCGAACAGCCCAACGAAGGGCTTCAGCTCGCCTTCGGCCGCCGCGATTTCCGCCGCCAGCTGGGCGGATTCCCTGGAAAGCGGGCGAAAGTGCAAAGGAATAACAAAACAAGCTTACGGAGTGCTCGTCGACTCGTCGGCCATTCCACGGAGATCTCCAAGGCCTGCTTTTTCAATTCGACCAAACTTGCTTCAAATACGTTTCTTTCGATGGTCGCTACCCACTTGCTTCTTCCAGCATTTAATATTCAATGACTAATTGACTGTTTATTGCTGTTAATCGAGTTATTACAACAAGAAACGAGTGAAATGAGCAAACATTCCCGAAAAAATGGCCGAACGGTGAGCGCGGAGATGGCAGTCGGGGAAGCGGCAGATTCTTCGTATTTACAAACAAACACGAGCAGGTAGGCGGCCATGAAGTGAGTGAAAGACCCGAACGAGCAACAGAGTGGGCAGTCAACAGGAGAAATGCGAGCGAGCGAGCGAGTAGGTGGGTGGGTGGGTAGAGAGCCGAGCGGAGCGTCGAGTAGACCACGAAGCGGGAGGATTGCAACCCATGGGAAGTCCGTAATTTCAAACGATTGAGCAAAAATATCGAGGAGGCCTACGAACGAAGCCGATCGTCAGCACTTGGTCGACCGGCGGGCCACGGAGCGTCGTTGGATGACCGAATGGATCGCGTCCATCACGCACGGCGTCCACTGGGGCGGCTGGACGTCGCTCGAGCGTGCGTAGTCGTCCAGCAGGTAGCTCGTGAGCCCCTGGGCCGTCACCGCGTAGAGGTACAGCGAGTCGTGCTCTCGCTGCAACAACACCTTCAGCCGCGTGCTCGTGAAGTTGATCTGAAAGCAGCACGGATGAGTGGATAGTCGGGAGCGGGAAGCCAGGGCAACACTCGACGAAAGATTCCACTCAGAGTCCCTCCCTCCTGCCTACCTGCATGGAGCCGTCGCTGATGAGGAAGACGATCATCTCGTCCATCTTGATCACCTCCATCAGGTACGTCGAGCGGCACAACTCGACCATTAGGAAGTCGTCGGGGTCCTCCAGCCGCACCGAGGAGGTGAGCTCCTGGTCCATGTACGAGCGGACGTAGCGGGCGGTCTGGATTTTGGACTGGAAGGCGGGGCAGAGGAGCGTATTGAAATCCCAAATGGTGCAGCCGCGATGTGTCCGGAGCGGGTGGTAGACGAACGTGTCGCAGTCACTACGAGCAAGAAATCAATGAAACAAAGATGAAAAACAAACATGGTGGACAGGATGGACTCGTCGTTGAAGCACACCGAGCGGACGCCGTTCTTCAGCATCGCCCCAAAGCCGAATTTGTTCGTGTAGTCCACCCACTTGACGACGAACGTTTCCGGCAGCGGCCGGTCGATGGGCAGCAGGCTGAATTCTAAACGAAGGAATAAGAACAAACGAAAGACGGAAGGGAACGAACCAGAGTAGTCAGACGGCGTAAAAACGGACTGGAGGGCGCGGTAGAACAGCGAGTACGTGGACATCAGCTGATGCTCGGGGTCGGGCGTCGAGCGGGTGCTGTTGAAGTCGAACACGCTCTGAACAACCACGTAATTGAATGAACGAAAGAGTGAACTCACTTGACACCGGGAGAGCGGCTTGACGGGCGGCTCCACGATGTTCCCGTTGCTGCAACCAAAAGAATATCTGAACGAGCAGGAGGACGAGTGGACGAACCTGTCAGTGAGCAGGTTGCTCATGGAAGAGCGGCGGAAAGATTGGAAGAGGGGGTGCAGGAGCATCTCGCGCATCGACATCCGATGGACGGGCTCCACGCACAGCACGCGGGCGATGAAGTCCTTGGCTTTGGGGCCGCCCGTGAAGTTCGCCGGGTAGTGGTAGTCGGAGCGGCAGATCTTCGAGTACGTGCTCTTGATGGTCGACGTCTGGAAGGGCGTCACGCCGGAGAGCATGAAGAAGAAGGTGCACGCGACCGCCCAGTAGTCCGAAGCGAACGAGTGGCCGCCGTAACGAATGATTTCTGGGCTGCAGATGAGAAGAATAAATTGAAATGTGGGTGTTTGAACTCACGAAACGTAGTTGGGGGTGCCGCAAACGGACAACCGCCGACGGGACTCCTCGACCGTGCAGGCGAGGCCGAAATCCGCCAGCTTCACCGTGTAGTTGGAGGAGAGGAGGACGTTGCCCGGCTTGATGTCTCGATGGAGGACGTCGTGCACCGTGTGGATGTACTCGACGGCGTTCAGCAGTTGCCGAAGGAACCCGACGGCTTCCGCTTCTCCGAGGGCACAACCTAAAAGGAGAGGACGATAAGAAAGAATTAAATGCTCCACGAACCTTCAGTCCGCTCCACAAAGTCGGCCAGGTTCCCGTTGGCGCAGTACTCGAGCAGCATGCAGACGTCGCCTTCCTCCGAGTCGAAGGCCGTCAGCATCCCCACGACGTTCGGATGGCAACTTCCGCTGCACAAGCGCCCATGGACGGCGACCTCGTTGCAGATCTTCACGAAACGCTGGTCGTCGTCGGCGGCCTTGCGCGGGAACTTCTTCAGCGCGTAGCATTGGACGTTCGGGTGGGCGCGTTGGCGAGCGGAGACCAGGTAGCACGTGGCGAAGGCGCCCTGCAATCCACGGATAGGTTGATTGGATCAGATGATGTCTTCTGATTGCTTTGTAGCTACAGCAACCTTGTTCCTCGTTTGAATCAGAAATCCGAACGCCGCACCGCTTGTTTGCGGTCGGCAAACAGAACGCCCGCTCGCTCCTTTCGGGGGCGCACCCACCGAACTCGTCGGCAATCAGACGAACAGCCGAGGGACGGGCAAAAGCGATCACTCGAGCCCACGCACTCGCTGTTTGCAGAAAAGAACGAACAAAGAGGATCCAATCGAACGAGAGAATAAAAGAAAGAAGTGAACGAACCTTGCCCAATCGTTTGACCACCTCGTACGACGTCCTCGAACGCGAATCCACGACGTTTCGCGGCGACATCCCGTCTTCTGTTGGCTGTCGTTCTCACTCGAAGGAAGGGCGGGTGAAAGACGAAGTGATGGCTGATTGGAGGCGACGAGTGTCCACTACATTCGTGCCTAAAATCTCGAGAAATCGACGATGAGGAAGCGGACGGCACGCGCGGATTGCGCGACCGGAGCGAGAGGCTCGAATTGGGGCGACCCGAAAGCCGAAAAGCGGGCGGATTTCCTCCGGACGCCTCCGCTTGCGCAGGCGCCATCTTCTTCCTCGTTTTATTGCGTGCAAATGAGTACAGACGGAGGAAAAAAGAAGGTGACGGCGGGCGGGAAGCTCCGGCCGCGCCTCGTCGACCGACAACAAGTTCCAAGGTCTCCCACCCACAGCCCCCTCGCCTCCTCGTGCGAACGGAGGGATCGTTTGGGCGCTCGATTGCCACGAGACGGACGGGAGAAACCGGAAGAAACAAAAGCAGTTCGGCGCACAGGATGGAGGCTCCAACTCGATGATTGAAGTCGCATTTCGAGCACAAAAATCCACTCTTTGCGTTGTACGTGGAGAAGACAGGGCGGCGACTTGACGGCGGCGGCCTCCGCCCTGCCCGCCGCCCCGCGATCAACCGCCGACCGGACATGCGGGACGCGAGCGGAAAGCGGGCGGCGGGTGCTGGCGGTCGGGGAGGCCGCCCAGTTCACGTTTTTCGTTCGTTCGGTTTGTGGGCGACCAACCGACCGAGTGGCGAGTGCGCGGGCGGGCGGGGGTCAAGAGCCGAAAGCTGCGGCCACTCGGAGCGGCCGACCGGCGGGCGCGCGGCGATCATGAAGCGCGCGAGTTCCGCTCGGATCACCCGCCCGCCGGCCATTCACACTGCGCACGTGATCGCCCGCTTGTTGCACTCGACGAGAAGAAGGAAGCCGGACGAGAGAGGGGGGCGACCAAACGGGATCCATTTCAATCCAACCGGAATCGTCGTCGCAAAGAACGGCGGGCGGCAACGCAAGCCGGACGCGCGGCGAACGCGAGCGGCGGCGAAAAAAGTGGATTTCGCTTCTCGTCGCGTCGATTGCGCTCCGGATTGCGCCGCCGATTGCGGAACGAAGCGAAAAGAACGCCGCTCGTTGCAAGGCGGAAGGTGGCGACAGATTTCTTTGCAAAATCCACGAGAAGCTGCGAGAGGGGCGACCGTCTTCACAGTGAAGAAAGCAGCCTTCGTTCCCCCAACCGACAATCAGGCGAGCGAGCGGGGCGGCCGGCGGGATTAGAACGACCTTGAGAAAACGACCGAAAATTCACTCCTTTCGCCGCCGCCGCCGCCCACTCACTCGCCCGATTGGGGCGAGCGGGCGGAGGCGCGGCAGATGTCCCCCCCATAGGCAGGTGGCCAACAAACGAGCGAGAGGGAGTGCATCGATCATTGGCAATCGGTCGCTTCTTCCCACGTTCACACGCAACAGAAAGAAGTGACTTTTGCTCTCGCTCGTCCTCCCGAAATCGAGCCTCGCCGCTCGTCGTTGATCGTCGGGCGGTGGTTTTGCATAAAAGCGGGCGGCGGGAGGAAGCGAGGAGCGCAGAAGGCGGGAGGTTGCCGACGGAATCGCCGCCCGAAAGCGAGACGAGCGACCGGCAGGCAGGCGGACGAGCGGGCGGGCGAGCGGAGGGGTTGGCGGAGGGAAGGTGACGAACAAACGGCGTCCGAGGATCCAGCGGACGGTCAACCGGACGATCCCCGCGACGATCAAATCGAATCGAATTCGACGGCTTCTTTTCGTAAACCGCCGCATCAAACCGCCGACTTCCGAATCTTTCCGCCGTCTTCCCTTGCACGAGCACGAAGGAGAGGAGGAAGCGATAAGCGGCGAGTCGTGGGCGAGCGCGGGGCGAAACTCGCCGAGTGCAAGGCGGCGCTCTCGATCGTAAACGCGAGGGCCCGAACCTTCTGACTAATCGACCGACGGCGAGCACGCGGCCGGCCGCTTCGATCGAACCGCGAGGGTCATCGGGGACATGAAGTACGCCAAGGAGAGCTCCATTTCCACTGCAAAAGACGGGCAGTGATAACCGCAAAGGGCAAACACCAATCGAATGAGTAAATCAGACGCGCACTCCCGCCCGCCTCGTGATTCACGGCGGCCGCAGCCAACGGGCGACTCATCCGCTCGCCGCTTCTCCTTTTGCAGCGAACAGTTCGCTCGCTCGGCGTCTTCCGCGTGTTCGCCGCGATCAAAAGCGCGCTGATTCACGCGGCCGTCGGGGCTCCTTGCGGTTGTTTACGAGCCGCCGCTGCGGGATCGTGGGCATGAATCAACCGCCCGAAATCCCGTCCAGCGGTCACTCCGCCAAACAAACGGCAGACACGAATGGAAGGAAACAGCCAATCGAATGCGATCATGGACGAACGAACCAGCGACTGTCGACGGCCAAAAGCAAGCAAACGAGAGAAGAAAGAGGCCGCTTGAACGGCGCCGATCGATCTTTTCGCAAAAAATGTCTGCCGGCGAGTGTAAACGAAAGAGAAGTGCGAAAGAAACCTTTGCCCCCGCCCACGAGCAAGACGGCTTCTTCGAGCGGGGCGACACGCACACCGAATGGCACACGCGCAGTAAACGGCGAGGAGAGCGGGCGGCCGATTGCGAAGCTTCCGGTTTGCTTCAAAGTGCGAACAAATTTCACACGATCGCCGTCTCGCATCGCCCGAGTGAACGTGATCGATTGATTGCTGAAGCGAATCGAAACGAGCGGCAGGAAAGCGGATCGACTTTCTCACGGCCGTTCGCGGCCTTTTGCTTCGGCAAGCGGCGAATTGCGCTCGTCTGATGTGAAAATGGGCCGCAGTTGAAAAGCAGCGCCGTAATTCATTTGAATCTGTCGAACACATCGCTCTTTAGCTCTGCATTCGAAGTTCCAGGCCAACAGTCGCCGTTTGAAGGAGCTTCAGCGTCAGCACTTCATTACTTGCTGTTCTACTCGAGCGCTTATGAGACCCCCAGCGGTGGGTCAAGGAAAATTTCCATCCGGGTGGTCGGAGCTGGGAGTCCGTTAAAAGATGAGATGAGAAGATCAACGACACGGTACTTGCCGCACGTCTTGCCGAGAGGACAACGCACCACCACGTTGTCGCAGAGGCCGCCGATCGGCGGGAGGTGGGAGAAGCGGGCAGGCGGGCGGTCGATGAGAAGCACGGGGTCGGGCGGACGCGAGCTGGCCGTCGGGAGGTGTCGTGGCCGCGTGCGGTCTTTTCGCACCTTCTAGCCGTCTCGATCGACGTGAAACGAGAGAGAGCAAAAGTCGGCTGCTGTGAACGACTGCGGGTGGTCGTCGAAAGAAAAGGCAGTTTGACGTCAAATTGTAAGCGATCAAGGAAAGCAAGCGAAAGCAGATGCCATCATCGAAACAAGGAACTTAAAGAATTTTCGTCTTCCGAAAGACTGACCACCTGGTCGGCCACTCGCTCGTTCGAACGGAAGTCGGGCAAAACAAATGAGCTCCCGAATGGGCGCTGGAATGCGGCCACTTGTTTCGATCGCTGGCGGATTACGAATCCTACGGACATCCGCCGAGAGCACGAGTTCTTGATCGGAATGCCATTCGCTCGCATTGATGGTTTGTAACCGATGATTTGAGAAAGAGTCGGAAGACAGACAAACGAGTTGCCAGCATTTAACTAATTGGTAAGAGACACTAATCCATGTACTTGTATGAAAAGCAGCTTGACATCGGTTTGCCTTTTTGCCTCGATTGTTGCAAAGCTCAAATGTTCAAGGCAGGCCACGAACCGAATCTGTGCTCTTCGTCGAAAAAATGCAAACAACTTCCGTTCGATTCTTCGCTCTTCCAAGAGTTGTGCCGTTTGATTTAATTTAGAAACTCGCAACTTCAAAGCATGCATTTGCTTCCAAGAACTCTTTGCTTTCTTGTTCAGAAGTCCCTTCAATGCCTTCTCTGTTCTCATTGCAACTCGACGAATACCGAAGGAATCCGAGCGAGTCAAAGTTAATCGCCGGAAGCCGGCCGGCAGCCCGCTCTTCGGACAATCGACCCGCTGCTTCATTTGCTCTCGATGTTCTCGACTGCCATCCGTCATTCTGCCGACTTTTGACCTTTTGGCCGCTTACTTTCGACCTGCAGAGAAACAACTCCGGCTTCTGCATCGCAAGAGTGCAATTGAATTGTGTTGTTTGGTGTCGGCCCGCTTGCCCTTGGCGGCGTACGTGGATTGAATTCGAAACGAGACGAAAAGACGTCAATTACCGTCTTTCTCGCACACTTGCATTCTGGTCACGGATTTGGCACATGGAGCGTGAACGTTTCTTCCACTCGTCAGCACGTACTCAGTTGCGCTCACAAACGAAACGTGCAGTTTGCAATCGAAGGACGAAATTCAGGCCATCGGCCGCCCGTCTGCCTTCTCGCTACTTTTCCGCCGTCTTCTGTTGCTTATTGTTTGCGTTTGTCATTGGGACGTCGCGTCGATCCTCCTCTTTCTTAATGAATTATTCGTCCCCCTTCCGCCGCTTCTCGCTTTCCGACTCCTCGCCCTTCCGGCCGCCCCGTTCGAACATCCCCGCGAGCAGACGGCGGCTGTTTGCGGACGTTCCGCTCGGTTCATCGAAATTAGACGGTCGGGGTGACTCGACAGATGATTCCTTTCGATCCATCGATCGGTTCTGATCGTTGGACGAAGCTTCGTTCTCTCCGACCAAGCCACCAGTATTGAGGGTTACCGCGATCAACAGTGGCTTTTCTTTTTCGTACTTCAACCCCCACTTGGACTGCAGCTCGCCGTCAATCTGTGTTACCGCTCCCCACTTCGTCGAGCCAACTCACGTGTATCGGCGGTGGATTCGCACGGGGCTTTGCGAACGAGCGGGTGGCCGGCGGGCGGGCGGGTCGAGTGTCCGATTTCCGGCCGCTTCGCCCGCTCGTTGATTCCGCCGGCCGATTCGGCAGATTCGGTTGCTCGTTAGACGGCCGGGCGGGCGGAGCGGAAATGCCGCCGCCCATCGACCGGCCGGCAGTTCGGGTTTCTGCTGACGCCTTCGCGCCTCCCGATTGCCTGTCTTCATGAATCTTTCATTCGATCGATCGGTTTCCTTTCATCTACGGATTTCTTTGCGGATTTCCCGAACATTCGGTTGTTGTCCGTCAGCTCCGCTATTTAACGAAAAGAACCCCTCGCTCGATTCATCCGCGCATTCTTTGATCTGTTTGTCGAGAGCGGGGGCGCGAGCGGCTTACCGGGCGGCAAGGAGGAATGAGGAGAGGGTGGTCTGCTTCCGATCAACCGAATGCTCTGGACTGGACGACAACTCTCTTGTTTCCGTCTTGCCGCCTGTTCTCTGAGATACCAAGTGGATGAACACTTCCGCTCGTCGCGAATCACCGGCCGTCCGAACGGAAACGAGCGAGCGGATTAGCCGGCGGCCGGCGCCGGTGAGAATTTCGGACATTCGGCGGCGTTCCACGCTCGTTTTGGGGTCTTCGGCGATTTTTTCGACGTGTGGGGCTTCCACGTTCGACCGGAAGGTGAGGAGCTCTTTGAACTCATTGCCGGCGAGCAACAGGCGGGCGGGCGGGCGGCCGAGCGAGCGGAGGCGGACGTATGTTGTCGCTCGTCACGGCCGAACGGCGGCGCTGACGTTTGTGCGGTTTCGGCATTCCGATCCGATCGTCTGTTTCTCTTAGTTTTTTGTCCTTTCAGCTGTTAGTTTGTTTCATTTAAGGCCCGATTTCGGTTTTTATTTGGTTCGTGTCCTGATTGCATTCTTTTTACGTTTCGATGGATTGAACGGGTTCATTTGCACCCTGTTGGGGGCATCCGCCCGAAAAATCTTTATCGTATTCCATCCCTGTCTTTCTTTTCTTTTGTCCTCGTGCGAAGCAGGACGCCTTTGATTGAGGCTGGTGGGCGAAACCGTCTGCTTTCTTTTCGAATCGGATGAGTCCGCACGGGCAATGGAGAAGACTTTCCTTCATTCACCAAACCGGAGGAATCAATTGAAGTGGCGAGAAACAAAAAGACGGAAGTTCGGCCGGCGTTCTCACGCCATGCGGTTCGTGCGGGAGCGGAACGCTTTCGGCTTTTCGAGTGGCCGTCCAGCGGGGCGGGTTGCCATAAACGGCTACCCGTACAAATGAAAGAAGTCGCAGTTATCAACGGTTTGAATCAGTGGGCATGACGTCTCATTTGTTTACTCCTCTTGCGGATGACGACAAGCCCGCCAATCGTCTTCGTCACCTCATTGTTGTCTCGATTGTTCTCCGAAATCGTCCCTTCAAATTCGATTTGACCCCCCATCAAGACGGCAATCCGCCCGCATTTTCCGTGGATGAAAGCGGAGCGGAAGGGACGTAGACGGTCGGCCGTGCAGAAAGCGAATTTCCGCCCGTGACGTCCTCCGCATGGCCGCCGCGTAGTCGAGTTGATTACTGTACATCTCCCGCTCTTTTTGTTGCCCTCTGTTACGTGCATTTGTCCTCGTGAATTCGCCCTTCTTTATGCACGTAATTGGGCGCTTCTTTCCGCATAGTTGCGGCAACATTCTTCTCCACTCCGCTCGTTGTTGATGGGCGGAATAATTCGCCGAGATTCGCGATCCAAATATAACCGCCTTCCTCCTCCTTTCTTGCCTTTCGGGGGTCAAAAGCGAGCGGAAAGGGGGGAATCCGCCCGCTCGTTCGGCCGCCGTCCCGCTTTAATGGGCCTCGAGGTGCTCGCCGCACAAGGAGGCGGCTGAAACGCGCTGATTTCCGCCCCGTTTCGGCCGTAAATTCAATTGGATGAGAAGCGGGAAATGCCGCCGGCTATTCGCGGACGAACGGCGCGGATTTCGCGTTCGAGTACTCCCGTTGGCCCCCTTCTACGCGCTTCCTTTTCAGGCAACAGGAAGAAAAGGGAAGCCGCCAATCAGCCACACTCATCGATTCGAAACACCCGCACGAATCGATCTCGAACAGAAGATCGAGTAGGAAGGAAACGGAAAGAAGGAGCCGCTTTTTGTCCAGCGGATTTCTCGCAGCCCACCCGAACAAAATGGCGGACGTGGCCGGCGAGCCCCGCCCTCCGCCGCTGCAGGCGGACCGCCCACCGACGGCGGCGGCGGCGGCTCGGCCCGAAACACACGAGTTGACTCCGCAGTTACAAGCAGCGAAACGGACCGCCCTGACGCCCGTGCCCTCGACCAGCACGCCCGTCTCGCCGCGCCTCCTTCGGCAGCATCAACTCGCCTCCGCCGCCTCCTTTTCGACTCGCCCGCCTCACTGGCAGAATTTCGGCCGGCCGGTCGACGAGCATCCCGCGCGGAACGTCACTTTCGGCTCGGTAAGTGACCGTTCATTCCACTACGAAGTGTTCCTCCTTTTTGTAATTCGAACGGGACGAACTGCCGTCGCCTAATCCCCCGAACAAAAAACTACTCACTCGTACGGCCGATGGATTAAAATTTTCGTCTCGTCGTGCAAAAAAAGGAGCGAAAACGAACTCCTCGAGTGCGTCGAGCGGGCGGTTTGATTGAAAGCCACTCGTGTCTTCGCCGAAGTCGGCCGTTCGACTCGGCGGAATGCGGGCAAAGTGGGAGGTGAGTGGCCATCTCCAGCTCGAGGGTTGAATTCGGGGCTTGTTTTCGAAGATGTCGAGCAGCATTCATCCGTTTGTACTCCTGCTCGACGGCGGGAGTCTTGAGGCGGGACGGCGGGCAAATTGGAGCCAAACGGGAAGGAAGGAAGCGGACCTCACCGCTCGGCCCGCCCGCCAATTAGTTCGCTTCCCGTGCGGCGTCTAATTAATCGAAAAAAGTCACGCACTTCGGTTCGGTTCACTTTCGTTTGTTTGGGTTTTTGGTAGGCGTCCAACGATCGCCCGAGGGATCACTCCAAACAAGTAGAAGCTCTCCACTGCTCACTCACGTGCTCCTCGTTGCAGTTCCACCAACGCCGCCGCCCCGCGCACTCGCCGGCGTTGAGTGCGGGCAAGCAGAACGGAATCCTCGTGAACAACGCGCCCGCCGCCGTCGGTCACTCGGCCGCCAACACAGCGCCCTGCTCGCCGGTGGAGGCGCCCCGCAGCGAGTGGATGATCCCCGTGGCGCTCTCGCAGCCGCCGCCGCCCCGCTCGGCCTTCCGCGCGGCCGCCCCGCCGCCGAAGCCGGCCGATCGGGAGGGCGAGGACGAGTCGAAGGAAATCCTCCAGTTGAACGTGGGCGGCAGTTCGTATCGTTTGAGGACGGCGACCATCCGGCGGGGCGTTGGGGACTCCCGCCTCGCCCACTTCGCCGCCCAAACACACGAGAATCGCCTTCGTTTGTGTGATGCCTACTTCGAGGTTAGCTCACCGCATTTAATGAAGTTTAGTTGATTGCTGCAGGCCACAAATGAGTACTTTTACGAGCGGTCGGCCAAGCTGTTCGATTGCGTCTACAAGCTCTACGCCAGCGGCCAGCTTCACCGGTGAGTTGCCGCTCGGAACGCTTCGATTTGTTTGGATTCAACCGGCTGGGAGTTTCTTTTGATCGCTGACCGGCCGCCTTCGAAATTTCGATCGATCACTTCGAAATGAAAATGTTTTTCGACTTCCATTCGTTTCGTTCGTCCTCCGAAGCTCATGGTCGAAAGGGAAGGCGGCCGATTGGTCAAAAACAAGCGGGATTTTGATCGATTTCTTCCGCTCGCCGCCCGTCTGCCCGCCGTCCGCCCGATTAATTCGGCCGCCTTTCAGCCCGCTGGACGTCTGCGAGTCCGAGTTCCTCTCCGAACTGGTACGTGATCGGAGGAAGGAGAACGGAGAAGTCTCGTGTGCTTTCAGCAATTCTGGCGCATTTCCGAGTCGTTAATCGCCACCTGCTGCCAACCGCAGTACGAACCGATGTGAGTCGAGTCGTAAACCGGGGAATGCGGGCAGCAATTTGCACCACCGGGCATCTGCCGACAGCAAGAGATCGGAGGTCACGAGGACAACAAACAAGCAAAAGAAAAGCGGGACAGTCAAATCAGCCTTATCTTTTGGTCTTCTTTTGGAGCGTTCAGTTTGCATTCCAAATTGATTTCGCTCCTGTTCAAAAGCCGAAAGAAGCAGGCAAACACGAAACGCATGCCACTGCTCGAATGTTTCTTACGAATACGAATACGAATACGAATTTATTCGGTTCAACCAAGTAAAAGACAATTGCGAGATTATCTAATGGCTTGGTGCGAATACATCGACAGTTCCTTCCATTCGAGCCGGTCCTGGGCGAGTTGTTGCCATTGTGGTCCAAGTGTCGTGTCCATGTCCTTGCGCCATCGGTCGGGGGGTCGTCCGGCAGTACGCTTGAGGTCGTACGGCCACCAGAAGGTCGTGCGAGTCGCCCATCTGTTGTCCGCGCGTCTGGCCACGTGTCCGGCCCACGCAAACTTACGTTCCAGTGCGTCCTCGACCGCGTCCTTGAATCGGGTTCGCGCTCGAATGTCCGCACTTGGCACGCGCTCGCGTAGGCTCACTCCGAGGATCCGCCGCTCCATCGCCCGTTGAGTCGTCGTGAGGCTCGTCTGCTCGCTCTTCCGCATCGTCCAGGTTTGAGCGCCGTAGTTGAGTGCAGGGAGGATCGTCGAGTTGAAGAGCTGGGCGCGGATCGTGGCGTCGGGCATCTTCTTGAGCACGTCGGCGATGTTCTTGAATCCGAACCACGCGGCCGAGCGTCGTCTCCGGATTTCTCCATCGATCTCGTGCTCGGGAGTGAGTTGCTGTCCGAGATAGACGTATTTGTCCACGAGTTCGATGGGTTCTCCGTTGAGCACGATCGGTCCCGTCCCGTGCGCGGCGCTGCAGTGACGATTAACCATTACCTTTGTCTTCTTCCGGTTGATCCGGAGTCCGATTCGGGCGCCGGCATCGTCGAGTTCGCGCAGCATTCGTTCAGCGGTTCGCGGTCCGGGAGCGAAGAGCACGATGTCGTCTGCGAAGCGGAGGTGGTGGAGTCGCTCGCCGTCGATCGGGATCCCGTAGTCCTCGTTCCAGTCCCAGTCGAGTGTCCGGAAGACGTCTTCGAGGGCGGCAGTGAAGAGCTTCGGGGAGATGGTGTCTCCCTGGCGCACTCCACGGCGCACGGGCACTTCGATCGGACGGGCGAACAGTTGGAACGTCGTCGAGCCGTCCGTGTTCGTGTTGAGCAGTGTGCGCACGTACTTCGGCGGGATGCTTTGGCGGACGAGGGCGTTGATCACAGCGTTGATCTCCACGGAATCAAACGCCTTCTCATAGTCCACGAACACGAGGCAGAGCGGTTGCTTCAGCTCGCGGTAGCGCTCGAGGACTTGGTTGATCGTCTGCAGGTGGTCCGCCGTCGAGTACCCGCTTCGGAATCCGGCCTGTTCGCGCGGCTGCTGCTCGTCCAGTTGGCGCGTCATCCGGTTTACAAGCACTTTTGTGAAGAGCTTGTAGACCGTCGGGAGGAGGGCGATCGGGCGGTAGTTGCGGAGATCCTCGAGGTCGCCTTTCTTTGGGAGGATAACGGTGCGGGACGTCTTCCACTGGAGCGGCACGTCCTCTTGGTCCAGGCAGTCGTTGAAGAGATTCACGATTGCGGACACGAGAGTCGGGCCGCCGTTCTTGAGCACCTCGTTGGTGATCCCGTCCGGTCCGGGCGCTTTGTCGTTCTTCAGGCTCTCCACGGCGGCGCGCACTTCAGAGGCAATGATGGGCGGGATCGGCTCGTCTTCGCGGGGATCTGCGAGGAGCGGGACATCAACTTTCGACGCAAAGAGGTCCGTGTAGAACTCCTTGCATCTCCGGTCGATGTCGGCGCGCGTTGTGAGTGTCGTCCCGTCTTCGGCCTGGAGTGCTCGCATCGTTCCGACTTGCTGCCGGAGTTCGCGCTTGCACTTCTTCAGCGATCGACGGTTGGCCGCCGCTTGGAGGAGCTTCTGGATTCGGAACGTCTCGTGGTCCTCCTGGACCTTGCGGCGGATGCGCTTCGAGAGTTCGACGACTTCCGCCGGGTGCGCGTCGTAGTTCAGCTCCCGTCTCCGCTTGAGCAGTTGGTGGGTCTCCTCCGTCAGGCGCGACGGCTTCTTCGGCTTCGGCACCTTCGCGATTTCGACGCATTTCTGCAGTCGTTCCTGGAATTGATTGAACTTACCCTCGAGGGGTCCGTTCAGATTCCAGTCGCGCGAGTTGATGGCGCGCTCGAGGAGGGCCGCGTTGAAGGTGCTCGTCTTCGGGACGTGCTTCTTGCGGCGCAGGATCATCGGCAGGCTCAGCGTGAAGCGCACGGGGCGGTGGTCGGATCCGAACTTGAGGCGATCGATGACGTCGTATCGGCGGACGATGCGGCGGTCCGAGATCAGGCCGAAGTCGATCTCGTGCCGCGTTTTCCCGTCGATCGATCGGAACGTCCATCGCTTCGCGGTTCTCTTGTCGAAGAGGGAGTTGATGATGAAGAGCTTCTCGCCTTCCGCGAAGTCCGCCATCATCTCTCCGAGCGGCGTCCAGTCGGGTCCAGTGAATGGGCCCATGTAGCGTTCGATCGTCCACGGTCCGAGTTGGGCGTTGAAGTCGCCGATCACCATCTTGTGCGTGGCCGGCTGGTTCAGGGCGTCGTGGACATCGTCGTAGAACTTCTCGTGGTCCTCCTGCGTGTATTTGCTTCCCGAGTGCGGGGCGTACACTTGGACGATGAGGAGCGTCTTCTTCGGCGAGAGTTGGAGCTTGAGGGTCCCGACCCGCGCCGAGATGATCTTGACTTTGTCGATTTGGGGCACCAGTCGCCGGTTGATGATGAATCCGACGCCGCCGATCTTCCGTGGTCCAACGCCCGCGCCGATGATGATCTCGTCTCCGGTCTCCGTCCAGCGGGTGCGGGACTCGGTGCGGGCATGCGTTTCGCAGAGGCCGATGACGTCGTACTTGAATCGATGGAGGCCGTAGAGCTCGTTCATGAACAGGTCCTTGGCGGGCGCGTTTGGCAGTCCGGTGCGTAGATTGAATGTCAGGATGTGCAGTTGGGCCTGGGCTCTCCGGGGATTAGGACGGTTTTGTTCTCCAGGTCCCTTCGGGGCTCGTTTCGTCCGAGAGCCCTGCGAACGTCGTTGCCCGTCTACGTCCGTGAGACCCTCTGTTTGTCGAGTCGTAGCCGGAGTTTGTTTAAAGTCCAAATCGCGGGGGGCTGGCCCTGGATCAGACCGGGCTCAGTTTAACGTCATAACCGGGACAGGAATTTTTCTTCTTTCGGCTAATGAGCAGCTGTCCCGCCCGCCTGCCGGCCGGCCACTCGTTTTTTGACGTTCATCGGCAGCCGGCGGGCGGTCGTAAATCAAATCGATTGGTTTGAGCCAAAAAAAACGGGATTTACGGAGATCACTACCAAACAAAATGAGATACAAACAAATGGATCGTGTTTAGCGACGAGTCGCTGGAAGATCTGACGGCCGCCAAGAAGCGGCTGCAAGACGAGACGATGCGCGAACGGCTGTACCGCTTCTGCGAGGGCGACGGGACGACCGCGTCGACGATCTTCGCCGGCATCTCCATTTGCTTTGTGCTGATCTCCGTCGGCGGCCTTGTGCTGGGCTCCATCGAGGAGTTCCAGATCCCCTACGAGCGGGTGGACAATCAGATGATCGTCGTACAGAACGTATCCAAAGGTACGAGGATGCAACAGCGCGGTTGTTTCATTCGAATTGCAGCCAAAACCCCGCCCGGAGTTACGTGGGAGCCTCACCACTTCTTCGCCGTCCTCGAAACGGTGTGCATCGCATGGTTCACGCTGGAGTACGCGCTTCGTCTCGTCGTTGCCCCCGACCGTGGGCAATTCATGCGCGGTGTGCTGAACGTCGTGGACCTGCTGGCCATCTTCCCCTTCTATTTGGAGCTCATCCTCACGATCTTCGGCTTCAATCTGGACTCCCTTTCGGACATCAAGGGCGCCTTCCTCGTTGTTCGGATCATGCGCGTGCTTCGCGTGGTGCGGATTCTGAAGCTTTCGCGCTACTCGACGGGCATGCGCACATTCGCGTTGACGTTGAAGAACAGCGCCCGGCAACTCGGAATGATGGGTAAGAGTTGTATTGCTTGCCCTCCTTACTTACAACTCGATCTTCTAGGAATGGTCCTCTTCACTGGAGTGGTGTTCTTCAGTACGCTGTTGTATTTTGTGGAAAAGGTGCGCAGTCGTCTTTTAACCTTCAGTTGATCAATCGCTTGCTATTCGTTCAGGACGAGCCTGAATCGCCGTTCACTTCGATTCCTACCGCTTTCTGGTGGGCCATCGTGACGATGAGGTAACCACAAGGGAAGAACCCGCATTCAATCAGTTGTTGCAGCACGGTCGGGTACGGCGATCAGATTCCCCGTACAGTTCGTAAGTTCCCTTCATTCATCGCTGTCCTTCTACTGTTTGATTGCAGTGGGCAAAGTGATCGCAAGCGGGGCGATTCTGTCCGGCGTCTTGGTCCTCGCCCTTCCGTACGTTCCTTTATGCCTTTTTTCACTCATGCTTGCTTGCAGCATCACGATCATCGTGGATCAGTTCATGAAAGTGAGCGGGAGCGTCCAATCGCGCGCCCTTGCCCGCCCCCGCCCGGGGAACACTTCGGCCGCCCCCTCCGTCCCGCCGTCGCCCATCAACGGCGCGCCGGCCGCCTCGCTGCCGACGGAGAACAACGAGAAGACCCACTTGACCGCTTGATTCGATTGCGGTGGTCCACTCGTCGTAATTTATCTCCTTCCCCTCTCCCGGTGCTCTTCGATCGACGACTCTTGTCATTCGGCACACGATCCACCCACTTTCAGCACGCCCCCTTTTACTCGCATCAATTCTATTTTGTTCTTTCCATTCCACGAGCAGCAAATAGTCAACAATCTCCCCTCTACGCCCACAACAACGTTCTTTTGGATCTCCTTCGATTGTTCGCGATAATCCCGGTTGTCGTCTCGCTCCTGCATTCTACCCACCCGAATGAACTCTTTCCATTTGGTTGATGATCATCGAAAGAGTTGGATGACGAACGAAGATCGTTGGCGAGTCATTCGATTCGATCAACAAACGAGCGAGCAGCGGATGATCTCGCTCGAGGGCCGAAGTTCACGGTCGTTTATTTTCGTTCTCCCCGCAGCGAGCAGCACGATGCAGGCGGAGTGGATTCGAGCGGATTGCAGAGAACTCGGCGGCTCGATCGGGCGGATCGAAACGAAACGAAGCGGAGATCGAAAACAAACTCGCTGCTTAGTCTCCGTTCTGCTGACGGGCGGTCGCTGGAGCGAGCGAGCAGGCGGGCGGCTGAACGACCGTTTTGCTCCAATTAACCGCCGGATTTCGAAACGGTCAGCCTGACCGGCGGGGAGCGAACGGGCGTTGATCGACGGCCGTCCGAATGGAAAACAAACCGAACCGTCACCTCCGATGAGCCGCCAGAAAGGCGGAGATTTCCCGTTCGTTCGAGGGATCGAGCGGCTATAAATGGCGTTGGATTCGGGCGATCGAAAAGCAGAACACTCATTCGCTTGCTCCCACCCGTCCCCTTGATTGCTCTTGCCTACGGTCAGTCAGTCAGTCTGCTGGGCAAAATGAAGTTCGCTCTCGTGGTCCTGCTTCTCAGCGTCTTTCTGGGTGAGTTCTTCGTTTGAATCGAAGCAATGAATTGTGCGGATTGAAGTGAACGCCCAAATTGATCTCATCGCCACGTCGACCGGCACCTCGGCCTCGACCACAACGCCATCCACAACGACAACCACTTTGACTACGACTCCGACCTCCACTTCGACCTCGACCGCCTCGACACCCTCCAGCTCGTCCACTCCGTCCAGTCCTTCCACTGGAGCGTCCTCGACTCACACCTCGTCTTCCGGCTCGACCGTCGCCCATTCGAGTCGATTCACGCGCCATCTTTCGTTCACCGCTTCCACGAGCTCCTCCCATTGGAACGGCGGCCATCGGGGACGAGGGCGCGGAAATGGAGGCCACGGGAAGAAAGGTCGGAAAGCTCGCCGTCAACAACGCCGCCGCCAGCAGCAGCGGCGGAAGAACCGAATGCACAACGCCGATCAAGAGGACGGAAGGTGAGCGCCTTGAGCGTGACCTCCCTTCAATCCCCTCTTATCAGTCAGCAGAACGCGTGGAATGGCGGCCGAGGTTCCTCGTGGTCGGGCGGACAGGCCGGAGGTCACGGGCAAGGCGGCTGGAATTCGAACGGCCTGCCGAGCGGTCAGGGAACGAACTCCAACGGCGTGAACGGGCAGTCGGGTTGGTCGGGCGCTCAAAGCGGACAGGCGGGGACGTTCGGTGGAGGCCGTGGATCTCAAGGCAACGGCCTCAACGGGCAGCAGTCCACCCAATTCGGTCCGTTCAATCCGAACGCCCGTCCGTGGCAGACGGGCGGCTTCGGCGGCCACTCGAGCAGCACCCAGCGATCGCCGTTCGGCCAACGGAAGGAGGCGAAGACCGAGAGCCCGTTCTGAACGCCCTCCATTCCATTGTACAGAAATTAGACGATTGTTCCTGCTTTCATTTGCACCAAATGAACACACGAGTACACAAGAGAGTCGATTGCAAGTGGGTTGAGCAGCGGAATGAGTGGAGGGTGGGTGAGGAAGAGGGCGTCCATCGCTCAATTGTGATAACCGGCATTCGGGTCGCGGGGCTCCTGGTAGGTGATGTGCAGGTGGTCGAGGATTCGAATGAACGCCGTCTTCGGGATCGCCTTCTCGCGGAGCACCGGCTGGAAGTCCTTCACGAGGCGGTCCTGCAACTCGACGATCACGAGGAGAAAGAAACGAGAGGAACTCACCAGCATGAAGGTCTGGAACGTGAGCACCTCGTTGTACAGCCGGTGGTTTGGGGGCGAGCGGAGGAATTCGAGGACGTTCTTCGTCATTTCGGCCAACTCGCTCGCTCCTCCTCGGCCGGCGGCTGCCGCTGGACGGGAGCGGCCAGAGCGGCGGGGGCGGCGGGTTGGGTGCCCTTCCGCGGCTTCTTCGCCGGCCGCTTGTTTCCGGCTTCCTCGTCCAGCTTCCGGATTTGGCTGTAGATGCGATGGCGGGAGGGCGTGCGGTCGGGATCCTCAACGACCGGGTGGGTCGCCTCGTAGATCTTCGTGAGCTGCGCGATCGCCCGCTTTCGGCCCATCGGTCGGAGGCCGAACTTGTCCAAGTGGTCCTGCAAAAACAAGTTGGATAGAAGAAGGGAAGAGTTGGAACGAACGTTGAGCTCCTCCTCCTGCATCGTCGCGTAGTTGGGCATCGGCGTGACGCCGTCGGTCTTGAGGATCTTCATCGAGAAGTAGGCGTCCGCCGTCTCGATGCGGGCGATTTTCTCGGGCGTTCGGTACTCCTCGTCGTCCTCCGCCCCGCCCGCCGCCGCCTCCACGCCGTCCGCAAACGGAACGTGCGCCTCGTCGACCGCGTTCTCGTCGAAGAAGGCGCGATTCAACGCGCCCGCCCCGCCGACCGCCGGTGGCGCGTCCTCCTCTTCGGCTTCGGGCTCGAAGATCGTCTCGAGGGCCGCCTTGCTCACGCGCGTCGAGCGGGGCGTCGTGTTCGCGGCGGCCGCTCGATTTTGGGCGTCGCCGAGGACCGGCGGCTCCGGGACGTCGATGGAGGCCGTGGGCTGGAAACGAGCGAGGATGCAAGAGAAAGAAAGAAGCCGCGTACCGGGTACTCCTCGTACTCGAAGTCGTACATGTCCACCTCAAAGTTGGGCATGTACTCGTAGTCCAGATGCGAGTCGTCCATGAAGGCTTGGTCGCTCAACTCTGAACAAACGAGAGGATGAAGGGAAGGCGAGAGGATTACCGTGCGGGTCAGAAGTCGAGGCGAGCGGCTCCAAATGTTCGGCGTAGCCCATCGCCTTCATTTGGGAGTCGGCCACCCGCTCGAAGAAAGCAGCGGGATCGTCGTCGAATCCCGCCGCTTCGTCTTCCCGTCGGAGGATCGCGTCCAGTTCGTTGGCGGCGAAGTTGCGTGCCACCTTCTGCAGATTTCGCACCTGGTCGTCCGTCCACGCGGCGTCGAGTTGGACGAGCAGGCGGACGAGTTTGCGGAGATTCCCGTGATGTTCGACGAGCCACGAGGAGGCCGGCGGGAGCGTGTGGAACGAGAGGACGAACTTGCGGAGATTCACCAGCTGATCCTTCGACCACGAGACTTCGAGGCTGGAAGCAGGGAATGGACGAGAGAATGCAGAGGAAGGACCCACCGATCGCCCGTCGCGCACGTCCCGTCGAGCAGCAGCCGTCGCGCCCACGGGAGCTGCTCGCCGCCTTCTTCTCGTCGTTCGGCGATCGGCTTGCTACCGCCCGCCTCCTGTGTTTCTTGTGCGGGCACCTCGAAATCCTCCCCATCGCTGAGCACAATCGTCCCGTCCATCGGCGGCCGGTCACCGGCGGGAGGGCCGAGGGGATCTGAAGAAACGAACTGAATCGAGAGAATGAAACGAACGAACCTCACGAATTCGAGAAGAAACAATCGAATTAACCCCGGCACATCACCGCGGCGAACGAACGGGATCGTCGGAACAAACCGAATGGAAGCGAAAAGCGGAATGCCCGGCGCGTCTCCCGCCCGGTCGATCGGGCGGACAATTCGACGCCACGCGACGAGCGACGAACGCCGTCCGGGTGTTCGCTGCTTTCTGCTGGAGTTTCGATTTATTTCCGTTGACATTCGCGGTCAATTTTTTTGCTCTGTGCTTCGGCGTGAACTTCAGAATTTATTTTCTCCGAATTCTTTGTCAGTCTGAAATTTTTACGCTTGTTTGTTTCGAAAACTCGCGACATTTTGCGCGTGATTGTTGATTTATTTGTTCACCCTTCAATTTATTTGTTTGCAGGTGTTCGTTCCTCAATTCGAGAGGTTTGAATGACGGACCTGGAGGCGCCGCTGAACGAAGCCGAACGGGCGGAATTCGCGCTGCGGTCGTTCGTCCACTTCGTGGTCAACCAGGCGGGCAAATTCGGAGACGAGGCGGCGGCCGAAGTGCTGGACGGCGGCCTGCGGGATCCCCAGTGGGCGCACGTGGAGCGGCTGATGGGCGGCGTGCGGCTGGAGGCGACGATCGGCGACGAAATCGACCGGCTGGGCGAATTCCTGGAGTTTTTTTCGTACACGAGGGTTCGTTCCACTTTCGTCCACTTCTTCCACTGCTCCCCGTTCAGATCATCCGCGAGTACGTTCAATTCTACCCGCCGCCCAACGACCGCAAGCAGACGATCGTCGCCGTCGTTCATGTGCTGCTGTTCGCGCGCCTCTACGCCCGCCGACTGCGGAAGCGAATGCAGATTGCGGGCGCCAACGAGCAGTTCGCGCAGCGGAATTTGGACCAGCTGATCGCGTACACCGTCCTCTCCGTCCAGCACCTCCTGCAGCAGGGATTGCAGTCGAATTGGGTTCGTTCTTCTCTTCGCTTCCACTCGTTTCATTCCTCCGTTTTAGACGGAATTCTGCGAGCAGGCCGCCGACTTCCAACTCGTCCAGCCGTCCGCCCAACTGCCGCTGACCGCGACGATCCTGACGGTCGCTGTGGCGGGCGGGATCATCGGAGCGCTCGGCTTTTGGCTGCTCGTCCACAAGTCGCGGTCCACGGCCTGATTGGCGGCCTTTCACTTCTTTTCGTAAAGATCTCTCTGATTGTTCGCTGTACCTCCTGCAATCTTCGCACTGCTCAACACTCCTGAATAAACTGTGTACATAAACGACCATCCGTTGTTTCCACTCGGTGACCAACAGTTCGAAATTTCGACCCGCAAGTACCGTCAATCAATTCGCTGACCACAAACAAAAAGAGTACCCGTTTGTCTCGCAGGATGTTCGTCCGGCGAGCTCTCGCTCTCCGACCCCCGTTCGGGAACCCGTGGCCTCGTTTTGCGGCCACGCGGGGCCACGCGAACGTCGAGAAGCGGACGGATTTCGGCAGCTTGGAGGCGGCGGACGTCGAGTTTTTCCGCTCGGCCATTGGGCACCAGAACGTTCTCGTGGACGACCTGCAGCCGTACAACGTCGACTGGATGAAGTGGTACACGGGTTTGTCCTCTTCTCTCTTGCGTTCTATCCTTCGCTCGTCCTCCAGGCCAATCCAAGTGCGTCCTGACGCCCGAATCGGCGGAGCACGTGTCCGCAATCCTCCGCCATTGCTACGCCCGTCGACTGGCCGTCGTTCCGCAGTCGGGCAACACGGGCCTCGTGGGCGGCTCGGTCCCCGTCTTCGACGAAATCGTTCTGTCGATGCGAAAGCTGAACAAACACTTCAAACTGCACCCGTCTTCCGGTAATCTCCTTGCTTCCTCCCTTTATATCTCGTGTGTTCAGGGATCGTGGAGTGCGATGCGGGCTTCGTGCTGCACGAGTTGGACGAGCGGCTGGAGCGGGACGGGTACATGATGCCGCTGGACCTGGGCGCCCGCGGCTCCTGCTTCATCGGCGGCAACATTGCGACGAATGCGGGCGGCATTCGGTTGATTCGCTACGGCTCGCTGCACGCGAACGTCCTCGCGCTCCAGGTGGTGATCCCCGACGAGCACGGGACGATCCTCGAGCTCGGTTCGAACCTGCGGAAGGACAACTCCGACCTCAAGACCTACCAGCTGTTCATCGGATCGGAGGGCCAACTCGGCGTGATCACAAGAGCGTCCGTTCTGGTGACTCCGAAGCCGTCGAGCGTTGCCTTGGCTTTCTTGGGTTTGTCCATCCACTCATCTTCTTCTTTATTTCTGTTTGTTTGAGGCGTCGATTCGTTCGCGAACTGCACCGCCATCCTGCGCACGGCGAAGCAACATTTGGGCGAAATCCTGTCGAGTTTCGAGCTCATGGACGCCGAATCGATGCGTTCGATCAAGGAGAACGTAGGGATGAACTCCGTGCTGCAGTCGAATCCCGCCTTCAACCTCCTCATCGAAGCCTCGGGTTCCAACCAGCAGCATGACTCGGAAAAGATGGAGGGCTTCTTGTCGCACTGCCTGGACAGCGGCCTCGCACAGGACGGGATGATGGTGAGTGGACGGCCGCAAACAACCTCCTGCATCCTTCCTTGTTGCAGGCAGAGAGCGGCGCGGACTCGGCCTACTTGTGGAAGCTGCGGGAGAACGCGTCGTTGGCGCTGAACTTCGACGGCTACGTGTACAAACACGACCTCTCGCTCCCCCTCGATCACTTCTACGAGCTGACCGAAGTCGTCCGCGAGCGCCTCAAAGGCAGTCGGGCCAAACGCGTCGTGACGTTCGGCCACGTGGGCGACGGGAACACGCACCTGAACGTGACGGCCGACAAGTTCGACGAGGAGATCTTCGAGCGGTGAGCTCCTTTGTGTTCGTCTAATCGATTGCTGCAGGCTGTACCCGTTCATCTACGAGTGGGTCCACGAGCACGGCGGCAGCATCTCGGCGGAACACGGAATCGGCCGCCTCAAACGCCCCTACCACCACACGCTCGTCCCGCCGACCACCCAGCGGATCAACGCGCAAATCAAGCGCGCCTTCGACCCGCGCGGCATCCTCTCGCCCTACAAGATGATCGATTGAGTAACGAGAATTCCGGTTATTCGAGTGCCTTTTTTGCCATCCACAGCCATTAGTCTCAAGTAGATACACGTGAATAAACTTCTATCGCTCGGTTTAATTCAACAAAGTAACAACAAACAAATCAAAGGATCTTCTTGTTCACCGGGGCGGAATAATAGAAGGCGAGTTCGCTCTTGTTGGCGTCCGTGAACTGGAGGAAGGACTCCATGTTTCGATAGAAATTGTCCCCTTCGGCCACGTCCTTCCGCCACTCGCTTCCGTAGTCCACCTGCAAGTGATCAGGCTTGCCTTCAATCATTTTCGCTTACCTCGAGCATCGCCTCCACATTGCAGGGCACATGGAAGAGAGAACCCAAGAGCAGGGCGGTGCACAACTCGCGCACCTTCGGGTAGAGAATGCGGTACACCAGGAGGGAGTTCACACTCGTGAGGCTCGCGTAGTCGTGCGTTCCGTTGGCCGGATAGAAGACGAACAGGTCGGTGGAGTACTGACCCAAGAAGAGGACGTACTCCCGCGACTCGTTCAGCCGGCCGTAGCGCGCGTACATCGCCTGCTCGGATTCCATCGCCTTCACCGCCTCCGCCGTCAAGTCGGCGATGCGGACGCCGAAGTCGACGTCTTTCGTGTGCGGAATCAGCGAGCACTCGCGGTACCAACCTGCAATCCGCTCGGCCATCAACGAGAAGCATGAAAAGGAAGCTTGCCGAGGAGTGTGCCGGCGCTCAAGAAGATCGAAGTGCCGTGGGCGTCCATGAAGTCCCGGAACTCGCCCATTCGCTGCACGTGGAGCAGGGGAATCACTCGTTCTTCCGCCTTCCGCTCCACTGTCAGGTTCAAACAATCGACGAAGCGGGAGTGCGCCCAGTTGCGGACGAAACGCGGGATGTCGGCCGGGACAAACACGTTCGAAGTGTTGAGTCCGTCGAATGGCCGGAGGTCGACCGCATTCCTGAACGAACACCATTGAAGCTGAAGAAAAGAGGAGGGCTTACAGCGGCATCAATCGGACGACCTCCGATCGTCCGTCGACGGAGGAGAACAGCACGTGGTCCTTGGCACCGAAACGAACGAAGTGGGTGGCGTTCAGTCGACCGTTCGCCCAGTTAGCGAATGGATTCAGCGGCTCGTGTTCGAAGATCGCCACTTCGATCGGCAGCTCGCAGGTGGCGTTCCCTCGCAGCTTCTGCAAACACTCCACGTCCACGATCAGCACACTGGAACGAACGGAGCGGATGAGCGGAGAATCAGCGAGAAAGAGTTTTCTCACTTTTGTTCTCCAATAGACAGCGATCGCTCACAAGAACGAGGTCGCCAATGGTACACGACGAAGAAGCAAAGGAGGAAGACGACGAGGATCCATTTGAGGCGCAGATTCCGACCGCACTTTGAAAGCCTCGCTGAAGACCGACCGACCATTCCGACCGCTCGCGGGTGTCAAAAGAGGCCATTCGCAGGGGCCACCCAGCGAGGCAAACGGCGATGCTTGAAAGGAGTGATCGTCGGCCGTTCAGGCAAACAATCGGCATCCAGAGAGCAAGGGTGGAAAACGACGTCAATCCCGCGCCCTTTTGGATGGCCGTTCAGAGACGTCTTCAACTGTTTGTGTTCGACGGACACGCCCAACGTTCCATTCAATTGCTTGAGAGCAGTCGAGTTGGTCGATCAAAAAGGAATCCATTGCCCTCATCGTCCAAGTGGATCATCGGTCAAAAAGCAACAAACGACTTCTTGTTTTGTTCGTGCATGGTTAACGAATTGACTGAGTGGTTGAGAACTGTTAAGCGATGATCCAAATCATTCGCTCACAAAAGTTGTTGCTGCTTTCGATCGTTCAAAAGGTTCGTGCCCCAATTGTTAGTTTTCTTCTTTCTGCTGCACTCCATCGGCCCTCCCCCGCGCACGCTTTTGATGCGGGCCCTCGAGCAGAAAGCAGAAAGCATTTCCACAAACAAAGACGCCCCCTTGTTTGCTCGCATGGAACGATCCTTGCGGTCACGAACCGACAAATCGGGTAGGCAAGAAGCGGCGAAAACTTTCTGCTAACGACCTATCAACCAATCATTGCAATTGTGTTCTGTGGTTCGTCGATTAGCCACTTGCACTCTCTTGCTTGAATACACACGCAAGCAATTGTTTCAACATTAGGTGATCAAAGAATGTCGGGAGTCCCGCAACCGGCGCTTACTCACCCGCCAAACAACAGACCGCTCTTATCGCTGGACGGCGAGTTGCGGTCCACCCGTTGCTTCAAGGGAGTCACCAACGGGGCAGTCGGGCGAGCGATTCGAAATGCGAAAAGCGGCCGTCTTTGTGGCGCCACGCCGCTCGCCGCTGCGGCTGCTCGTGTGGGCGGCGCTGTGGATGTTCGCGGGCGTCGGGCTGCTGCTGTTCGCGCTGGGGCTGCGCGCGCCCGCCGCCTACCAGTGGGCGCCCGCGCGGACGGCCGACGACGAGCGGCCGGCGTTCGTGCGGCCGCCGGAGGTGAGCGCGGAGGAGTGCGCCGCGTATCTCCG
This sequence comes from Aphelenchoides fujianensis, assembly GCA_024699865.1. Classification (NCBI taxonomy): domain Eukaryota; kingdom Metazoa; phylum Nematoda; class Chromadorea; order Rhabditida; family Aphelenchoididae; genus Aphelenchoides; species Aphelenchoides fujianensis. The sequence goes on from JAMPIO010000218.1 coordinate 95,216, forward strand.
GCCGGCGTTCGACTTCTGGGCGCTGCTGCGGCGGCGAGTGGCCGTCGAGGACCCGCCCGCCGAGGCCGCCTTCCCGATGGACTGCGCGGCCATCCGCCGTCGCGCCCACTTCCAGACGGCCGCCGTCGACGCCGAGGAGCGCTCCTTTCCGATCGCCTTCGTCCGCACCGTCTACCGGGTGAGCACGAAGCTGTAGACTCTTCTAAACAATCTCGTTAGGACTACCGCTTCCTCGAACTGCTGCTCGCCGCCCAGTACGCGCCGCAGAATTTCTTTTGCTTTGCGCTGGACGCGAAAGCGGACGCGCTCTTCCGCCGCCGCCTCCACGCGCTCGCCGCCTGCTTCCCGAACGTGCACGTGGCGGCGCGCGAGTGGGCGATGGACTCCAGCGGGCACAACACGACGCGCTCCTTCCGCGAGTGCCTCCGACTGCTCGCCCGGCCCGAGTGGGGCTGGAAGTACGCGCTCTTCCTGCAGGCGAGTGGGCAAAGAGCTCGCTTCTTCTACTGGGCGTTCAGAACCACGACGTGCCGCTGAAGAGCAACCAGGAGCTCGTCCAAATCCTCCGCTGGTTCAACGGCACCAACGACGTGGACGCGCGCTTCACGTACCGCGGCTGGCTGAATCTCGACGGCGACTGGAGCTTCGAGGGGCTGCGGCTCTTCCGGAACAGTAAGGGGGGATTGTTCCTCACTCATTCACTCCCTGCTGCAGCCACAAAGAATCGCCTGCCGCACAACGGCCACCCGCCCGTCCTCCGCCCGACCAAAAGCTACGTGCAGGTGGCCCTGTCGCGGGCGATGGTCGACTTCGTGCTGCGGGAGCTGCGGCTGGACGGGCTGGAGGCGCCGTTCGAGTGGTACACGTACGGCGTGGACGAGTACCTGTGGGGCAGTCTGAACGCCGAGGACGCGGTGGGAGCACCCGGCGGCTTCACGCGCGCCTGCCTCGACCGCGGCGTCGAGGTGAACGCGACGGCGCGCCTCACGCACTGGGCGGAGGACGGCGCCGCCTGCCCCACCCGCTGGCGTCACGGGCAGTGCGTGTTCGGCGCCGAGCACCTGCCCGAGCTGCTCGCCGCCCCGCAGCTCTTCGCCAACAAATTCGTGCCCGCGTTCGACTTCGGCGCCGCCGTCTGCTGGCTCGCGGAGCTCCACCGGCGGCAGCATGCGGACCGCGGCCTCCACCGCCTCCGCCCCGCCTTCTACTTGGAGCGTCCTCAAGTGAGTCCTCGCTGCTTTCTCTTCCAATCTGCTCGTTGCAGGTCCGCTTCAATCGCGAGCGCCGGCGGTGGGCCGACCGCTTCAACGTCTCGCTGTTCGACTGTTCTTCATCCCCAGACGGGTACTCGGTGAAATAAACACGTGCGGGTCAGCAAGGTAGCGGAGTGGGCTTGAGATTAAAGAGAAGAACGGTGCCGGTAGATTGTGGACGGAAGGCGGGGGACTACACGAAGCTCGCTTCCGACTCTTCTGCATCAATTTGCGAACGGATCGCCCAGCCACTTATCTTCCTCGCAGTCACTCGCATGCCACCCACCCACTCGCTGCAGGCCGTGGTCGTAGGCTTGGCCAGACAGAATACACGATTATAAACTCGTTTTGCGCCCTCTGCGGAGTTCAGCAGACGGAAGATCGCGCAAAGGAGGTCGATGTTTTTTCATGGAGGTGTCGCCGCATGTGTAGTTCATTCGAGCATGCAGGAGATGGCGAAGAGAACAGAAAGAACAACTATTCGCACGGATTCGAAGAGACGGCTTAAAGAAGCGGACGCAATTTGGGGAATGCGGATGTCGTAAGTGGCCGAGAAGTTGTAACTGCCGTGGAAAATCCAATTGTCCTTGACGACAACGATCTGATCATTCGAGCGAAGCTGGAAGTGGTCGAAAACGTTGTCATTAGGAAACAACTTCATCTAAAACATTCATAATCTCGTTGTCAGTCGAACTCTCTTCAACGTACTTCTGTAAGCTCTGTAATCTTTGGATTCCAGCGATAGAACTGAATGCCCTGCCTGATGTACAGCTCTCCGGTCGGGGCGAACGAAAAGTAAGGCGTGTCCCACGTGTTGTTGAGTTCGGGCAGGTCGAAGAGCGCGGCGAAATCGGTGATCTTCGTCTCCTCTCCGCTTTCCAACTCCAACGAGTACACGTCCATCCAGTCCGTGTCGACGACGTTTTGCGGAAGCATCCACGCGTAGAATTCCTTTGCGTCTGCCGATTGCGGTCGCCACGCCAAAAAGGCGAAGCAGGACGTTTTGGCGCGGCCGTTTTGGCGCGGCCGTTTTGGCGCAGCCGTTTTGGCGCCGACCCGTTTTGGCGCGGCCGTTTTGGCGCCGGACGTTTTGGCGCCCGCTGGTGCAATATGGACATAAGACCTTTTGAAATTACGATCGTAATACTACACAAAAAGAGATGAAAACGGATACGTTAAAACTTGATTAACAGATATGCAAATCGTTAGCCCGCCGTTTTTCGCATTTATGTGGTGGGTAGGGCGTCCGTGGCCAAGGAATTGGAGGTAACCGATTAAATTGGTCAGACCGATCGTTTTTTTTAGACGTTTCAAACACCCGAGAACTATAAAACGTGCGCGGACAATGACTACCAGCATTTCTCAACGCATCGAGATCAATTCCAGCTCGTTTCTAGAAAACCTTTTAAGAGCTAAAAAAGTGTCTTTGGCCCGCTGCAATTGACCTGCAAAAGAAACAAAAATCAGCCGATAGACCCATTTTTTTCCTGCTTTACACGCCCTCAACGAGATATTCGTATGATGTGTATTTTATAGAAAAGATCTGCAAATGTTTCTTGAACGCCGGCGTTCCACTTTCAGGAGTAGAGTACAAACTTGCTAAGCATAAATCTTGTGCACACACACTGGTTTTTCTCTTTTCACACAAGCCCTAAACGGCTTCCACCAAAAAATGAGTTAATATTTACAGCAATCAGTGGAGGAAATCGCTTTGTTGGTATGTTGTGTGAAATAATACCGTTTGTAATCGTGAATACAGTGATTGAAGCACTCACTCTTTATTTCTTCACGGTATTTCTATGCGGCGCCAAAACGGCCGCGCCAAAACGGGTCGGCGCCAAAACGGCTGCGCCAAAAAGGCCGCGCCAAAACGGCCGCGCCAAAACGGCTGCGCCAAAACGGCTGCGCCAAAACGGCTGCGCCAAAACGGGGTGTACCGCCAAAAAGGCGATCGAGCGACCGTCCGGAGCGAATCGGACGCCGCCCTCGTAGCCGAGCGTGTTTGTGAGCTAAAAGAAGAAACTGGTTTGACCGAGAGCTCAGCTACCCACCCGTTTCGCATTGTCCAGATCGTCCAAATCGGCAAGATAGAGATCGTAGTCGCCCTCTCGATTGCTCGCGAAGACCACTCGCTGAAAGTCGGGCGAGACGGCGAGTTCGCCCTCGAAGCACTCGTTGTACGTGAGCCGTTTCTTGATCGTCCCGTAGCGATTCATTCGGAAGATTTCGTTCGCTTGCGGCAGTTGGTATGCTTCACTAATGTAATTGCACCATCCGACCGCAAGATCGCCGCAAGACGAGTCGTTGTAGCTCAAATAGTCCGAGAGAAGAGGATCGTACGGACACGACTGTAAGCACAGCTTCAACCCTTGTAGCAAAGTCGGAACTTGCAGTGTGATTGGCGATCGGCGACACCACCAGCAGATCTCCGTGTCCGTCTTTGCTCGAAAACTTCGCCCACTGTGCGCACAAGAGGCCGACGTCGATGTAACGTGCAGATGTCTGTGCTTTAGCTTCGTTGATGTCCACTTGAAAAATCTAAACAACCGCCGTGTCTACTACCGTTTTACAGGACCTACCCGCCCGGTATCGCCGCCAATCGTGGCCATGACTCTTTTGCCGTCTTGGCTGAACATGTTTGTCAACAGCGTTTGAAGTGCGGCTTGAACTCATCTAATGTCTTTGGCAAAAACTGGCATCAGTCCATCGTACAGCACCGAAGCGTGTTGCGCGTACATCGAAAGCCGAACGTTCAGTTGAATCGGGGCTTCTGTAAATGAATCTTGAGTGTATGAAGTCGCATAAACGCACGTCTTCGGAGTGGAAGCGTTCTGTTTTGGCCGAAAGTCGCAAGGAATACTTGGAACTCCCCGTCCGTGTCGAGAGCTACGAACGTCACGTAATCCACGCCTCTGATGCGGATCGTGTCCATTTGTTTTGCTCCGTTACGCACAAGAAACTGTAAGAAAGCCACGGTTAATCTTCTCGTTTAGTCTCCTTACGTTTTCGTCGCCGTCTCGCAGCCAAACTGAGCTCTCGCCCGTCCGCGTGTCCAAACGAGTGAAAAAGAAGCGACCGCTGCCGTCTTGCAGGAATTTCGGATCGAGAAGCGAGTTGTCGGGATCCGAGAGGTAGGGAGTGTCCATCGAGAACACTCCGTTTCGGAGCTCGCTGAAGGACGTGCGAAAGATGGCCGCTCCTTTGAGAGGGAGGATCCCGGCTCTAGACAAACGAACGAATGAATCCAAACACAGTTCAAAGCACCTGGCGACCTCGCGCTCCTCCTCGGGCAAATGGACGCCGTGGAAGAGGATCGGGCTTTCCGGCTTCGTGTCCACCGCATCGAAACCGTCCACCCAGCCGGGAACATCGAAGTAGGTCTGAAAGCCACGAATTGAAATGTTAACCATTTTTGCTTATCATTTGGTAGTGATTCCGAAAGTACAATCGAACGGCTTTCTCCCCGACGAACGTGCCGATCCGCATTCGATTCTTGTAGAACAGCCATTTGGCCCACGACGAGTAGGAGGCGGGGATCTCAACGACCGCCGCGTCTTCCTCTTGGTTCGCGTCCAGAAATGTTGTTGGAACTTCGTCCATGAAGCGTTCTTCGTGCATCTCCGCACCTGCAATCGAATCGAACAGAAAGATTTAATCCTTAGTCATTACAAGCGGCCTTGATCGCTTTTGTTAGCTCCGCTTCGTTGCACAGAGAAAGTGGACACAAAACGGCCTCGTTGAAGTCGTCGGACATTTGTGCTGTGCGTAAGGCCTACAAACTAGGGATGATTTTGCAATGAGTACGAAAGCCTACAGAGAACACGCTGCTCGAAGCCACATATTCGACTGAAATTAAATGCTTTGTGGAGGTAAGAGAAATGCTGAAAAGAAAACCTTTTCTGTCGCCCTTGAAGCTTCCGGTCGACACAATTTCCACGGTCGTTCCTTTCTCTTCACCAAATCCACTGGAGAGAAGCGAGACGGGCCGATTGAAGGCGGTCAAGTCGGTCTTGTAAATGTGATTGCATTTTGATTCGTAGGGGCCGTTCTTGGCCGTGAACGTGATCGATTGCCCGTCGCCGCTAACAAATAACTGCAGTTAAGATTGGTGAGACCGCTTTGGCACCTGAATTTGGGATCGGAATGATCCCCGCCGTTGGTCAATTGGACGACGCTGTACAGCGCAACATCAGTCGCTCCGGCTGCACACAGAAGAAGAAAGCAGCCAATGGCGGAAGGCATCGAATGCATCCGCACCAACGACTGCCGCCGATCCGTTCGCGTAAAAATCGGAGCGTCTTTATTCGAATCGAGGCGCCGCCCCTGCCCTCAGCATTTTGTTTTCATTTAGAGGGCGGAGTCAAGAAATCACTGGGTTTGCTTTTCTTCAAGTGGTCGCGACTCGTCTTGCTTGTCTCTATTCTTACTCGTTTACTGTGATAGTAATCGTAAACATTTCTAGACTTATTGTTAGTCAACACTTTACTTTCAACAAAATCACGATGCAATCCAGGTAGACACATGAAACGAAGGAACTGCCGATTCTACGAGCTTTACAGAGGTTTTCCGAAACTGATAGTTTCGGTCGCGTAATCGTAAGCGAAACAGTTCACGCGCCAAACCGCCGAAGGAAAGATGACCGTCGGCGTATCCGTGTACACAATTCCGTTGTTCCTTGCTGCAAAGTAGCGAAAGCGGCGAATTCTAATTGCACACGTAGAATCTTTTAGTTGAAACGATGGAAGCGTGAAGACGAATTCCTGCTCCTCCAACACCATGCGAGCGGTGATTGTCCCAGAGCAATTGGCGTGATACCGGTCTTTACTTGGCGGCGGGTCACGAATAAGAATGCCTGCGTCTAAAGCTCGCTGGAGGATCTCGTCAGAGAAGTAGAGTAAATCCGCGCGGCCGTAATCAAAATGAACCTAGACGAGCATTATAGACAATTTAAAGAGCGTGAGCATACGATTGGCTTCGCGTACGTGACGTTCAGAAATTCCATTTGATTCATTCGAACCATCCACTTGTTCTGGAACGTGTGGAAGTGTGCCCAGTCGGCGCATGGCGCATCATGAGGGAGTCCTCCGTAGTAATGCATCGACCCGCCATCTGACGCAAAAACTGGTGCCGGTATGAGGCCTTGATTGTAGGCCTGGACGACGAGATTGTACTTGCCCGGTGCCAAACCAAAATATCCGCCAATTGCGGTGTTAAACAAGCTGTAAATTGTTAGATTAAAGATACCAGGTATGCAGAAAGTCCTCACTAATAACTGGCAACCGTTCCGACAAGCAGTTGTGCGTTTTCGGCTTCGAAAGCGTTTGGCGTGTCATCGCCTCCCGTTTCGTTATCGTGGAAATGAATCCGGTCGAGAACAACGGTGCCTTCCATCTTCCAGTACTCCAGCAGCTGGGTAGTCCACACGGCTTGTGTTTCCGTGCAAGTGGTCGATTCCGAACGGTTGTAGGTGTTGCTGTAAAATCGCCAACGCGTTCCCGTGCAATATTTTCCCCACAATTGCCGCTTTGCAGGCAAGCAGTCTGACGAGCAGACAAGCGGTGCAAAATCATCTGCAATCAACTTTCAGTTCCGACTACCGAGCAGGCAGACGTGCCATCCTTGCACACTCGCCGACAGTCCGACTGTTGTTGAGCACACATGTCTTCCCAAAGAATCACACCCGAAAGCACAGTGGACAATTCGAGCCGGATTTCCACAACGGGCGTGCCCATATCAATCGTATAGAACTGCTAAAGTAAAGTAGCATTGAAATTAAAGTAGAGCATTTGAGTGATAAATTCATGCCTCGTCCTCGTCATAAACGGCGGTTTTAATAACTGCTGATGACTGGACTGTAAGGACGACGAAGACGATGGTGAGGAATGGAACAACGCTGCGGCAGAACCTCGCCATCCTGAAAAAAACCCAGAAGAGCGCCTATTCACTTATGCTTTTCACCATTACACTTTGTTTATCGTTTCGTTTACTCCAGATTTCGCCCAACGCCATGTAAGGCGGCACAAGGATTACACACGAACTAGCGTTTGACGCGACTCGGCAAGGATTTAAAACTTTTACCAGCGAGAAAGAAGAACACGGAGCTTTGAAGTGCTCGAAGGTGTCGGAAATAAGCGGCTTGTAACGAAATTCCTTGAAGACGGGCAGGGATGAGGCCCCAAGGTGGAAGAAACGAGGAACGATTAAGGCCCTTTTTTCGAATCGAACTCATAATCACAAGAAACGAAGCAAGCTTCTTTTCCATGCGTAATCCATCGTTTCTCCGTATGAGACACTACAGGAAAGAAATCTTAAAGCCGTCGAACGAAAGAAAACTGTCCACGGACTTTGTGTTAGGCGAATCGGCGGGGCAAAAGCGTACAAACTCGCCCATCGCGAACACTTCGAACAATGATGGATTGATTGCCCTAACAAACGTCGACTCCTTCGACTACTTAGGCGTGCGGCTGAGCGTCTTGGGCGCAATCCACCAGTGCGCGTTTTGCGCGCCGCTTGCCTCCTGCTCGGTCGTTCGTTCACGCCGATCAGCAAGTTGCGGAGGGCAAAATCGCGGTGCGCCCAACCGCGTCGATTGCAAATTCCAAGCAGCCAGCAATCGCCTGCAAAGAAGCTCAGAAAACGGATTATTGTGAAACAGTCTTCTATTTGCTGCTTTCTGGAGTTCTCCCACACCTATGAAGCCGCCGCTGTCGTCCGCGTGCAGGAGGTAGACGGGCTCTCCCGAGTGGGCAACCGCCTCTTTCCATTCGGAATACCAACAGGAGGCGGCGATCTCGGCAACCACCGGCGTCTCGACAGCCGCCCACTCGCCGCTGCGGAGGTTCAGGCGGCACAAGCGGGGCTGCAGCACTCGGCCCTCTCGCCCTTCCATCCGCACGAGCAGCTGCTCGAGGAAGACGGCCGAGTGGTCGTGGAAGTCGAGGGCGGCCGGCGAGAAGCGGTGATGAGCGATCCCGGCCTGCAGCCACGAGTAGGTGGGTGTTGGTGAGGAGAACTCACTTCTTCGCGGTCTTCCACTTCGACCACGCGAAGGAGGCGCCCGTCCGCCAGCCGCAGCGCGCCGATCTGCCGGACGGCCCGCGAGTTCACGTTCACCTCGAGAAGCTGCGCGTTCGACTCGTCGCGGAGGGCGGCGAACACGAAGCGCGCGGCGTGGGCGGTCGGCGCGATCAGACGGCGGTGGTGTTCGAAGCGGCCGATGGCGGACGGCGGAAAGCGGTGGAAGACGCCGCAGCGGAACTCGCCGCTCGTCCAGTTCAACGCGAGCAGGACGAGCCGCTCGTGCGTGAGGACAAGCAGCCGATCCTCCCGCAGCACCCGGCAGTCCACGACTTCGCCCAGCGGCTCCGCCCCAAAGCGACGCGAGAAGCGGCTGAAAGAAGGCGGAAGTGAGGGGAAGAACGCAGAAAGAACTCACCGTTGAACTCCAGTGCGCGTGTCCACGATCCAAAGCGTCCCGCCGTGGTGCTGGAACTCGACGAGCAGCCAGCCGCACGCGAACGGCTGGTGGACGTGCGGGAAGCAGCGGGCGCCGCACATCGCCGACTCGAAACTCACGTACGCCAGCCCTTTGGAAATCACCTTCCAGTGAGAGCAGTCGGGAGTGACCGGTGGGAGGCTAGTGGAAGCCGGGAATGACCGAAAACAGTCATTCGCCCGTCTTTTATTCACTTCGTTGGCCCCAGCGAATGCTGTAATCGGGCGACTGGTCGCTCGTTCACCACAATCGTGTTGATTGGCGGCGGCATTTGCATGTCCACTCGCTTTCTTCGCCCCACCCACCGATCAAAGTCATTCCTCCTCGTGCAGGGGCTGCAGGTCGCTCGTTCTCCCGCCAGGATGCCGACGACCGTCGATCCCCCGCTGCCCAAGAGCGAAAAGAGCGAGAGTGCCGCAGCGGAGTGCTCGCCGGTGGACGCGAACAACAACAGCGATCTCTCGAGCGCCCAGTTGCCCGCCTTCCACGTGGGCGTCCTCCACTTTGCGCTGGACGCCGAGACGCCGTTTGTCTTCGACGCGGCGCGGGCGTTCTGGACCGCGAACGAGTGCTACGACGAGAACTACCTGGACGAGGTGAGCGCCCTGCTTCCTTCTTCTTTCACTCGCCCGCTTCTTGCAGGATGGCGCGTGGCTCAAATTCGTGCCCGGCGAGACGGAAGAAGTGGCCGTCGAGCTCAAAGAGTACGGGCTGGCCGCCTGCCTGCCGGAGGGCGGCGAGCAGCTCGCCGACATCGCCGCCCACTCGCTGGAGTGCGCCGAGGTGCGGCCGGTGACCGTGAGCCTTGCATTCCCTTCTTCTCCCCTTCATCCGAGTGAGCGTTCAGTGGGACGAGTGCCCGAACGCCGTCGTCCTGCTCGTCGCTCGCTCGTTGCACACGAAGGACGTCCACGTGTTCTTCGCCTCGATGGACGCGGCCGCCCGTTTGGAGCGCGCGATCGGCGAGTTCGTGGACTCGCCGCTCCTCGTGAGTCCTCCGCTTCTTCCCCGCTCATCCCACTCGTTCGTTCAGGGCTCGTTCTCGAAGCTGGACGTCGCGGACGGCGCGAAGGATCGCTGCTGCGCGTAGGCCGTGGAACAGAAAATTCGTTTGGTTCTCGTGTTTGTGCGGAGGAATAAACTCTCAAATGACGAAGGTCGAACGATGTGATGAACGAAGACGAGCAAGTGTTTGGAACGAATAGAATCGAAGTTTATTTTCACACCCGAACAACCGAACTAAAAGCAGACACAAAGGAACGATCACGCGCAATTATCGCTCTCCCACATGCCGTAAGGCACGACGTCCTCGACACGCTCATAGCACTCGCTGCTCGGCTCCTCGGCCAGCTCGAGACGACCGAGGTGCTGCACGCTCACGGAGTTCTCGTTGGGGGCCCACAGGTCGCGGCCGAGATCGCGGAGGTAACAGCGCCACTTGCCGCCCGTGCGGCAGCGATGACGGCTGCAAGCGAGGATGAATGGGAGGGAGGCGGCGGCTTACATGAACAGGAACATGTTGTCCGGCGGATCCGTGAACAAAGAGATGTTTGGGTAATCGTCCTCGCTGCCCTTCGCGTGCCACGCGCCTCCCCGGCTGCTGTTCGTCACGTAGCAGAGGTCGTTGATCCCTGCAACAAAGATAGAAAAAAAATGAAAGGGAGGCACTCACCGAGGTCGTACTCGAACAGCACGATCGTCTGCAAGCAAGGAGTCAGAAGAAGCAGGAACTCGTGGACCTACCGCCTCGGTGTACGGCTTCCCGCCGCAGTAGAGCGTCTGCTCGAGCTCGTAGAAGTAGCGGTGGCCACTCTCCACGATGGCCCCCAACGAGAACAGAAACACAAGGAACAGCAGAAAACGAGCGGCCGCCATCTCAGAGAGCAGAAAGAACGAATAAGCGGGAGAATCAAACGAATGAGCGGGAGAATCGAACGAGCGGTCGATTTTGAATCGCTATTCATTTCAGCAATCCCCCGTCCAATCGTCGAATGGCGCAGAAGGAGACGCCCGGATCGAAGCCGAAGGCGCCGCGGGTGGCCGACGGCGTGCCGCTGACCGCGTGCAGCGAGGGCGAGTGGGAGCGCGCGCGGTCCGCCCTCCCGCCCGACCACATCAACGCGAAGACGAGCAATGTGGGACGGCCGACTGCCCGCTCCGCCGCCCACCAGCCGCTTGCAGGACCGCGTGACCGTCTTCGCCACCAAGTCGCCCGTTCGCCGTCGCTCCCGCACCAAAGAGAAGCCGGCCCCTTCAACTGCCTCCTCGACGGCGTCTACCGCCTCGACGACTTCCGGCCGCTCGGCCACCTCCGACTCGTCGGCCGTCGTCGTGAAGCCGCCGCCGGTCCCCTCGAGCGCGACGGTCACTTCGGAGCGCGAGGTCAGCAGCCGCCCGCCGTCCCTCACCGAGCCGTCCGTCGAGGCGCCCAAAAAGACGCTGGGTGGAGTCCGACGACTTTTCCGCTAATTTCCTTGTGTTCGGAGCAACCGCCCGCAGCGGACGACAAGGCCAAGAAAGAAGAGAAGCCGGAAGAAACGAAGGAACCGACCAACGGAAAGAAGGTCAAAGAGAACAGTGAGCACAACACGCCCACAGAACACAGCCCGCAACTTCCTCCTTGATTGCAGCGACGACGGACGACGCGTCGATCGTTTCGGCGTCCTCCTCGCTGGAGAGCACGCCGCCGGACGCGAGCGACACGACGACGAGCGAGCGGACGCGCCGACCGCGCCACGCGGCCAAGAGCTTCGCGCACTTGGGCCTCTCGTTCGACGAGGACTTCGGGCGGCCGGAGGGCGAGCGGGCGGACGAGCAGTCGGCGGGTGGGCGCTCGAGCAACAGACATCCGTACTCACCCACTCTCTTCTCGCTTGCAGCCGACGACGAGACGTCCGACGGGCCGCGCCTCACCGCCTCCTCCCAAATGCCGAAGCGGGAGTTCGGCGAGGCGCGGATCCCCATCGAAGAGCCGGAGGACTCGTCGCCCCTTCGGCTGGACGGCGTGCTGGGCGCGGCGATGCGCTCGATCGCGATGATCGGCGAGGTGGTCGCGGAGTTCGGCGACCGGCTGCGCGTCGTCGGCGTCGAGGCGCTCCAGGAGGCCGCCGAGCCGCCCGCCCGCTCGTGAGTGGAGGTGCTGGAGCGCCTCAACGCCCGCGAGCGCTCCACTTTCTACGCCGCCTACCCGACGGACGTTCGTTCCCTTCCGCCCGCCCGCCCACTCCTTTTTCGATTGTTGCAGGTCGAGCGGGACGGACGCGGCGGCACGATCCTCAACGTCCACCCCACCGGCTGCTCGGCGGAGGACGCGGACATCGTCGCCGTTCGTCAAGCTCGCGATTCGTGAGGGCAATGGGCATTTGTCTCTTGTTTGTGTTCTGTAGTAAGAAGTGAATAAACGATGTCAATTCTTAGCTGCAAGACGGTTGCATTCCATCTTGTCAGCCCGCTCTCACGCGATCTCCGCAATCTTCAGCCCGCTCACGTGAGAAACGACTCGTTTATTCGGTCAGTTCATGACTGCAAGTCACCAGTTTCGCGGGAGATCGCGCGGCGTGTCTTCGAGAAGAGAATTCGGATCCACGGGCGCCGGCTGCCCGTTGTTGAAGACGAATCCGGTCGGCGGCTGTTGGAATCCTTGGAACTGGCCTTAGATTGTTGGAAGCCCGCCTGTTGGAACTGCCCGAAGGCTGGCTGCTGCGGCTGTTGATTCGACAGGAACTGGGCGGGCGACTGTTGGAAGTGAGCTCCGGATTGTTGGAATCCCGGCTGTTGGAAGGAGTTTCGCTGTCGGGCGCCTGCTTGACTGAACTAAAAAGGATATTGTGAGGACAGTGGAGCAAATACCGAACTCACCATCCCCCATTCACACTCGAGCACAAGCAGGCCGAGAGAACCGGAAGCGCAGAGCAGGCAGCAAACGAAGGCGGCAATGCCGACCTCCAACCAAGTGCTGGATTTTGGCCCGCCTTCCGCCTCAACGGCGCCGATCGAAGCGAACAGCAGGACGAGCAGCAGAGAGGAGCAGTCGGTCATTTCGATCGGAGTTTCGTGGAATGAACGGAGCGGTCGGACTGGCGGTCGTCGAGCGGGAGCGGCGGCAAGTCGTCTCCAACGGCGGTTTCCGGTCGCCGCTCGACCGCACGGGATGTTCGCATCCAATGGAAGTGCGCCCCCGCCCGTCCTCCTCTTCGAGTGGGCCCGAGCAAACGTTTTGCTCTTCCAGGCATGCAAATTCCCTGTTGAGACGATCCGACTGCTTATTCGTCGTTGTGAGCGGTTTATTCGATCGACGGTACATGTAGACGGCACAAACAATTGGGAAGATGAGAGTCTAAAGAAATCAGAGGTTCACACGAAAACAACAATTCCCGTAGACGTGAAGCAAAGGAGAGAGCGAGAGGCAACGAGGGGGACCCGAATGGACGACGCTTGAGGAGGAGGAGCAAGCTTCGAGTGGACTGAAGGAAGGACGACGTGGAGGGAACAATCAGCCGGGAGTTCGAGTGGAAACAAACGAAACAAATCGAAGATCAACCCCAGGGCTGGGCGGCGTAATCGTCCGGCATCGCGAAGGGGAGGATGCCGGCCACTTGCCCTTGGCCCAGCAGTTGATCGATGCGTGCGGCGAGCTGTCCTGCAAGGAACACGTGGATACAAACGAACAAGAGAAGAGAACCCACGGAATTCCTGGTCGCCCGACTGAAGCGTTCGCATCCACACGTCCTGATTGTTGTTCCTCTGCGACCAGTGCACGGACAGCTGCGGACACGCCTCCAAGCAGTGGTAGATGAACCGGAGGATGGTGCGGAAGAGATCGTCGTCATTCACGAAGCCGAGGATGGTGAACGGATCCCAGTTGGTGACGGTGTCCACGAGTTGCTGCTGGATGGCCCGCTGATAGTTCTCGTCGCGCAGGAACCTCTGCACGATGGTGACCGCCATGTCCAGCGAAGCCGCCAAAGAGCGAGCGGTGTCCGGCAGCTGATTGTTCTCTTGCAGAAAGAAGTGCGCCGCAATGAACTGGAGAACGAAGAAGGCGATGTTCTGCCGGGGATTGCCGTCGAACTGCGGCAAGGTGTTGTTTTCTGTGCAGAGGAACAAGACCTGAAGGTACAGGGTGTCCCAGCCGAAAGTCCCATTTTGAGCCGGTTATTTCTCGGCCAATAGTGGACCGTTTTTAATGCGGTTTTTTGCTACGTGTAGCCTGAAACGGGAAGTTTTGTTCGATGTCAAATGCATGTTCAAGCTTTGCCTGTAACCGTGAGAAAAAGTCCAAAATGTTGAAACACGGTCATTTTCGGCCGCTTTTCGCCGCGTGCATTTTCGCGCCGGGAGTTTCGCGGACTCTTGGTTTGATCACTTTGAACGGCGATTTGTGAACTTTTGCTCGAAGGTTTTGTTCTCTAACCGACTGGAAATTCAAAAGAACATGTCAGCCTTCATGGACATTCGTTTGTTCCTTCCGTGTGACTCTTTTCCAGTCCGCTAGAAGCAAAAAACAGCAAAATTTGGGGATCTTGCCTTTTTGAGATTTCTGCTGTTCACAATCAGGATTGAACTGAGAAACGTCTACCAAACAAAACTTTCCGTTTCAGGCTACACGTAGCAAAAAACCGCATCAAAAACGGCCCACTATTGGCCGAGAAATAGCCGGCTCAAAATGGGACTTTCGGCTAGGACACCCTGTATGATTGCTAGCCCTTTAATCGATGCAAATAGACTCACATTCAGCATCTTGGGCCTGTACGTTTGCAACGGAAAGGCGGGCAGTTGCTTGGAGCCAACGATCCCAATGAAGAAGATGAACCAGGCTTCTTGAGAGGCGTTCAGCTGCAAACTCCAAAGGGTTAATAAAAAAAGAAAAAGAAACGGACGATTTGAATCGCTTGATTCAGTTGGGGGTTGTCCCGCGACACCACTCCAATGATCGTGTCAAAGAAGCTGCAGAGCGTTTGGAAGTGCTCCGTCTTGGGTTGCTCCATTGCGTTGCACGCCCACGCCTCCGTCAGCTTGAGGATCTTCGGGAACAGACAGTTGTTGGGGTCGGGATACCTCAGAAACCATTCCTGTACGAAGGAAAAAGAAGGATGAAGAAAGGGATGGATCGCGGACTCGCCTTGACCGCCGGCACCTCCACGGCGTACGCGAAGAAGCGGGCGGCTGCTCCAGTGACCAGCACGGCTCGTTTCTTCGCTGCCATGCTGCTCGTGTCCTTGGGTTGGATCAGGAAGGGCAGGGCGTTGAGGATGTAGTTGAGCATCAACAAGAGCGTCTCCCACGGCAGCTTCGGGATGACCCCGCGGAGCTCGGCGAACGTGCGGATCACGAACTCGTTGGCTACCGCGCCCGTCTCGCTCGAGGGATCGAGAAACTGGGCCGTCAGGAGCATCTGGATGGCGTTCGTTTTCGGTTGGAGGATCAGCAGCCGGAGCTGCTCCGTCTTCATCAGGCGCCAAGTGAGGCGAGGGATCATTCGCGCAATGGCCTCCAGGTACACTTGTTGGCTCTTCCAGAACGGAAGTTGGTCCTCCTTGACGACCCTGAAGATCGTGCAGGCCTTGACGAACACGTGCAACAAGGGGGGCAGCGCTCGCGCAACGAAATCCCCCTAAAATGAGCGCAAAATGAGTGGACGGCTCTCTTCCACCTCTCGCCTACCATTACTTTCTCCTCGGTGACCGTCTCGAACGCCCAGGCCTCCAATCGAAGATATTTGGCGAGCATTCCGTAGTTGGGCAGCAGATTGGCCTGCTCTTGATTGTGAAGGACGCTCAACTCTTGCAGCATTCCTGCGAGAAGTGCGGGATGCGCGTGGTAGAGCGGCGTCTTCAATCGCACTTCGAGGAAGGGCTCGCTGCACATCGTGAGCAGGCGGATGAAGAGCGGGCGGTAGAGGGGATCGTTGTTCGGCAGGGGCGTACTGATCATCACACAGGCCAACTCCACCACTCTCCTTGCTTCGAGGAACTGAAAGGAAACGAAAGACTAGTTTCGCTCATAAGAAGACTAACGAACCCTTTTGAACACGTTCCGGCAGCCACTGCTCACTTCCGGGTGGGGCCAGTGGCACAGGTGGACGAAGACCTGGACCAGTTCGCAGACCTGAAAGAATGGAGCCGGTTAAGCGTTGGCAGAGGTCAGAACTCACCAGCAACCGAATGGGGGGCGCGTTCAAGTCGGCCATCTCGAAGGCAACGATTCCCTCCCAAAACAGCGTGCCAATGGCCAAACGCTGGGCGTTCGTGGTCAGCTCGGTGGTGAGGACCGTGGGGAGGACCTCGAAGATCCTGCGACGTACGGGCATGTCCGCGAACTTGGTCTTCACCTCGCCCTTCAGCACGTCGATCACCAAGTCGGCCCCTCCGTCCGCTCCGGCTTGCTGCTCGACCGGCGGGTGGAAGGAGAGGGTGGAGTGCGCGCCGTTCACGCTGACGTTCGACCGACGGGTCACGTGGCTCATCTGACTGAGGTGAGTCACGGCGGAGGGCGTGCAGCCCCGATTGGCCGAGGTCTTGAACTGCTCCTTGGTCGCGAGCCATTCGCTCACGATTTCGCTAAACAAACGGGAATGAATCCAGTCGATGGATTGACGGATGGCCGCAATGCACTTCTCTTTGTTGGTCTTGAGGTGCCCGCAGAGTCGATCTGCTATTTGTGCGCCATTTCACACGCTCTTTTCCGCCTTTGATTCACTCCTCCGCTCCGCATGCCCCCGAATATCGCCCGGCCGGCCGCCTGCCGTTCGCCTCTTCCTCCCGCATTGTCCAATCGAAAAGCCCTCCTTGCCCCTCTGTTTACTCACCCATTCATCGCCGAACAATCCCCCCGTTGCGCAAATGACCTCCGAGATGACCGCGGGGCAAACGCGTAGCGCAACTCGACGGCCCTCGTAAATTCCACCCTTCCCACTTCGATCGTCGCGGGCAGCAGAAGAATGGACGGAGGACTCACGTGTTGTCGGGCATCGCGAACGGCGGGTAGCCGGCCGGCTGCATGGCGGGCGGCATCCCGTGGAACATCGGCGGGACGGCCGCCGGCTGGCCGCCGCCTCCGGCCATCGCGTTGTTCCACATCGACGGGGTGCCCGAGCGGCAGGCGGTCGACGGGCACGAGTCGACGATCGAACGAGAAGAACCCGGCGGCAGTCCACCGCTTTCGGGCTGCAAACAAAACGAAATGAAGCCGCCGCCACTTCCGAAGGCCACGCGACGCGATGAACTTCACGAACGAAACGACTACGAAAAGAAAAGCAACCGAAAGAGCGTTTCGACGACAACGAAACGAATCGTGTATGGAGGAATGAACAACGAAAGTGGAGAACCGATTGTTTGGAGCTTTCGAGCAGCCCGCCTGCACGCACGTAAACGTCGACCGGAAGTGAAGACCAATACACAAACGAAATAACTTCACGGAATCCACCATCATTCAACACGGAAGAGGAGCATTGGAAGTTACGCGGAAAAACGAAATCACTCGCAGAATTCAAACGGCTACGCTCGGATCGAAGAGCGGACTCAAGAGACGTTCGAGCAGCAACAAAGCAGAGGAGAGACGGCGAACATCAAAGAAGCAACCCCGAGCGATCCCTCGACCGCCGTTCTCGCGGGATCGGCGGACGGCGGGGCGGGCGCGGGGGTTGTTTTTTTTTTGGCGCGGCGGCCAAAACGCGGCGCTTTCGCCGGCGAGCGAGTGCGCAGGACGCCGCGGCGAGTCCCCCCGCGCGTCCGGTGAGCCTCGCCGCTTTCTTCCGCCGCCGCGCGCGGCGTCACTTTCCGCTCGCCCCGCCGCCCGCCTGGTCGCCGGCCCGCGCGCCGCCGAAAGCGCCAAAAAGACGCCACGCGCGCAAGCGGCGAGCAACGAGGCGGCGGGCGAGCGGCGCGGCGGATGCCGAACGATTCGAATTCGACGCGCCGCCGCCGATCGCCCGCTTGGGTTTCGACCCCCTTCGACTCGCAAACGGCGCGGACCGTCGGCCCCCGCTGCCGCCCATCCGCTCGCGCGCCCGCTTGGCCTCCGCGCACCGCGTAATGCACGCGGAGCGGGGCGTTGCGCAACGCCGAACGTCCCCGTCGATCGGGCAAACAGTCCGCAGATGACATCTCGAACACGAGTGGCTGGGCGGGTGGGTGGGTGGGAGAGTGCACTCGAGTGAGTGAAGTAATTAGTCGCTTCGAAGAGCGGAAGGAAGGAAGATAATCAGCGATCCCCCGGCTCGTTCACTCGATCATTCCGCCATGTTCAACGTCGATTCAGGCGACCGGCGGGCATTCGGGTTCGTGGGGCGATCGAAAGGCGGGCGGGCGGGCGCGTTGTGCCCGACCTCCATTTTTTGCGTCGACATTGCCGCGGGCAGTCGCTGGGAACTCCGTTCGTGTTCCCAGCAAACGTTGCTTGGTTTGATCGAAGTTCGAACATCGAAATGAACACGCCGCCTCTTTCTTCTCCCTGTGCACTTGCGGACTCGTTGGAATGAAACTTGCTCGCATGGAATGACCGCTCGTTCGTTTCACGTTGACGAACGAAACGAGTGAACGGATTCTTCCTTTGTGTTCGCTTCCACCCAACGAGCTCCACGCGGTCGTTCGTTCGAAGTCAAAATGGCCGAGCGCGAACATCCGCCCTTGCTTCCCGCAATCCGATTCAAACGAACGAGCAGACCGCAAAAAGAAGGCAGTCTGCCCTTTCGTAAGGCGACGACTCGAATCCGTATGCTCAACTTCGTTCGAATTTAACGACGATCAGCTGCCGGCCGCCCGCCCGCCTGCCCGTTTTGTCCGCAGGTGCTCGCGAGGGGCAGTCGGGGGGCTCGCGCGCCGAACGGCGGCCGGCCGGGCGGAACGCCCCGTTCGAATTCGAATCGAACTCCGCAAAACGGACGCCCGTCGGAGGTGACAGACGAGCGGGGGCACGCGGCGGCAAACGAGCGCTTCTTGCTCGCTGACTAATCGCTTCGAACTCGGCTCCTGCGTTTGCAAACGGTAATAAAAGAAGAATCAATTAAGCATCAAAACACACGACAAGCTAACAATTCGATGTTGATTGTGAACGAAAGGTTGTTCCAGGCGGCTTGCTCCAAAGAATTGAGTGATCGAGTGGAAGTTGTGTTGATTGTCGGGTTCGTTCCTTTCTTTTCGTGCCTTTCATTAGTTTTGATTGCAAACACGTGGACAAGGACCACCACTTTCTATTGTTCGATTTCTGCGTCAACCACGCGAATGAAACAGTCGTCCGAAGGAATTCGAGCGGATGATTGCGGCCGTCCGTCATCCCGCCGCTTATCGACCGCGCGGATCGTCGCTCGCCGCTGCGCGCGCGGCAGAATGTCGACAGACGGCGACAAGAAGAAGCAGCGGGCGATTGCAACAGAAATAATTGCTTTTTGAAGTCCAAATTGCGGTCAAAAACGTTCGTTCCCATCGCTATGCCGGGAGTGTCTGGAGGACTTCCTCGAGCACGGCGAGGAGCGCCACGCACTCAAACACCAGGAGCGAGAGGAACTCGTGGTCGAAATGAGCGGCAAGACGCGTGATGCCTTCGACGAGATCAACGGTGTCCTTTTCCCCCTCCAGCAACCACCCACTTCTTTGCAAAAGATCCGCAACGACCAGAAGCTCACGATCGAGGAGGAGATCGAACGCGTCAAGGAGATTGAGGAGCAGCTAGACGCCGCCTCTCGCGCGGAGTTGTTCCGCCTGAGGCGCGAACTCCGCCGCTACTTCAGCGCCGGCACGTACAGTCGACTGTGAACTCCCGAACGCGTGTTGCGCCTGCTTGCGGGATGAATGAAATCATTGTAGCCAGTTGTTGCAACCGGCGCCTGTCTTTCCTTTTTTCTGAGGCGGCTACTATCCGGAGCTCAATTCTTTGCTTGTTTTTGACTGCAAAGCATTCCGCTCAAGTTTGAAAGTTTGCCTTCGAAAGAAGAGAATTTTGAACGAATGTGTTCGAAACAGCGCCTTGACAGCTTCTTTCCCTTTCGTTTTACGGCTAATCGAAGTTTTAGGCGCTCGAAAGCGATTCCTGTCGTCCCGTTGAAGCTATACTAAAAATGAAGGTTCTGATGGATTTTGTGTTTCCTTTGATTCGCCTTTTTGTCGCCACCGCCCTACGGGGACTCACGAAAGGGCTGAACGGGAGTCTCTTCATCGGCGTGGACTCAACGAACGTCGTGCAGCAGGGCGCTCGCGGCCGGGACTCCGTGCGGATCCACTCGCAGAAGGCGTACAACCACGGCCTCTTCCTGCTCGACCTGCAGCACCAGCCGGGCGGCGTGTGCGGCACGTGGCCGGCCTTCTGGATGACGGCGCTCGAGGACTGGCCGCAGAAGGGCGAGATCGACGTGATCGAAGGCGAGCGGGACACGAGGAGCATCTTCCAATCCACCGGTTGCAGGAGTGAACAGCCAGACGACGAACGGGATGGCGTTGCACACGACGCTCGGCTGCAGCATTCGGCAGACGGACGGCTTCAGCGGCCGCGTGGGCACTTCGAACTGCGACGTGCAGGCGGCCGGCCAGCCGGCGAACGCGGGCTGCTCGATCGGGACGGAGGACACCCGGACGTACGGGGCGGGCTTCAACGCGGTCGGCGGCGGCGTCTACGCGGTCGAGTGGACCTCCGGCGGCGTCAAAATTTGGTTCTTCGCCCGCGCCGCCATCCCCGCCGACGTCGCGAGCGGCCAGCCGAAGCCTGACGCGTGGCCGCAGCCGCTCGCCTTCTTCACGGGCGACTGCGACTTCGGCGCCCACTTCTCCGACCAGCACCTCATCTTCGACGTGACCTTCTGCGGCGACTGGGCGGGCAACGTGTGGCAGCAGGACGCCGTCTGCGGCCCGAAGGCGGCCTCCTGCACGCAGTTCGTCCAAAACAACCCCACCGCCTTCCAGGACGCCCACTGGTTGATCAACTCGCTCAAGGTCTTCCAGCAGTGACGCGAGATGGCTGCTTTCTCGCGCTGCTTTTATTGTTGAATAAACCCGCTGCAATTGGAGCGTTCGGTTGCGGTGACCGGCGCACCGCCCGTTCACGTCTCCACTGGTTGACGTGAAAGCGAGAGAGCGCAGTCTTTTCCACTGCGGGAAGTTCTTCAACAACCAATGACCGGCAACCGCGCGCCTGTCTGCTTCGTCCCATACTCCTCAAAGCAAGAGTTTATTCTCACAATTGGTAAGAACAACACGCACACGAACCGAAAGAGATTAAGCGAACTAATCGCAGTAATCACTCGCCCACATCTGCTCCATGGCGCTCTATTCATTTACTTGCACTCAACAGACGAAAGACCAGGAGCAGCTCGTTCAGAGAACGCGCGACAAAAAAGCAATCAACGAACAACGACGAAACGCACGTCCGTGTTCTCGATTTGCTGCCTGTACCAGCAGAAGACCGGCCGTTGATGCGGGAAGAAGTGGAACGGCGTTCCGTCGAACCGTTCGGTTTGCCGGACGAAGTTCGTGCGTTCGGCGAAGAAGCGCTTCGTGCACCTCAACCGCATGTTCCCGCCCTAAACACGTGCTGAATGGAGGTAAGGAAGGGACGAACGGGAGCGTTTTTGGGCGGCCGACACAAGCGGATTTGCGTCGTGAGTTCGCCGAGTCGAACGCCCGCCTCCTCCGCCCCACCGGACGAGGCGGGCGGCTCGATCGACGGCGAGCTTCAAGGCGGCCGGCACGTCCGCTTCTTCCTGAACACTCCTGAGCGTGAAAGAAGGAAGAAAGAAGACTCACAGCCCGACTGTCCACGTAGAGCCCGTGGAGGAACAACTGAAGGACGAAGCGGTCGTTCAGCGGGCGGAGGTTCTCGAAGGCCGCTCGGAAGTCCCGGGCGTCCCGCTCGCTCCACAGCGCGCCGGGCGGGAGTTCGCGCAGCTTGCGGGCGGGCTCGGAACGCGGCACTTCGACGATCAGCCGCTCGACCGCTTCGTTCCGCTCGCAGCTAAAAAAAGAAAGAAGCAGTGCAGAAGAAGCGGCGGGGAACTCACGGCCCGTGCGCGGCGATCGTCTCGACGCCCCGCACCGCGAGCTGGAGCACTCGGGCGCGCTGGTGGAAGACGCGGTCGAGAGCTGAACTCGCCGGGTTGTTCGGGGAGAAAGAAGCCGAAACAAACCGGGAAACTGGTCGCCGAGTGCGTCCGCAAACACGCGCTCCGTCCCCGCGTACAGCAGCGTGTTGTCGCGCCAGAACGACGCTTCCGGCCGATCGTTCCGCACTTGGCGCATCTTTGGGAGGACGCACGTGGACGACGGGAACTCGAGCGACAAATCGAGGGCGCGGAGAGCGCGGCGATCTGCTCGATTGATCGAATGAACGAACCGAGCGTGTGCTCACCTTTCAGCGCCCAAAGAAGTGGGCAGAAGGCGCCGAGTTGCTCGCGCATGAGCGGAAGGCGGCCCAACGGCGCGAACACAACGGACGCCCAATCCAGTCGGCCGACTCGAACGAAGCGCGCGAATGAGTCGGCGGACGCGTGATCGCTGGAGAGCTCCGCAAAAAGCCAACTGAAGCGGCGGCTGCGGTCTTCTCCGCTCGAATCGGCGAGTGGGTTCGAGCAGAAAAGAAAGCGGAGAGACCGCAGCCGAAGAGCGTCTCGATCTCGCAGGTAGGTGGGCGACTCGGGGTCCAGCGAGTCGTTCGGCCGGCCGGTCTGCAGCGCGTGGAGGATCGTCAGCAAGCGGCCGTTCGCCGTGAGCTTCGGCGTCGGCTTCTCCGTCTCCTGCGAGTACGAGAGGCCCATTTCGCCGAAGGGGGATTGGAGGATGCAGGCAGCGGCTGGTGCGGTCCAGCGCCTGTAGAGTGAGTGCTCGGAACAACGCTGACCACTGGGCGGCAAGCGGGGAGGGGTCGAAGTCGAACGCCCCGCAGTCATTCGCGTAAACGAGAGGACGCAGCAGAGGCGGCGCTCAGATGTGCAAGCGGTCCACCCACCGCGCGAGCCGAGCGGGTGCGTGCACAAGACAAAATCGCGTGGAAAAGAGCCGACCGTCCCGATTGCGACAGCTTTCTTGTGCATTCAAATCTTTGAGCAGGAGACGAGCAAAAGGGAGCTCGTCGTTCAACAAGAGGGAACGGATCCTCATACGATCGAGCGGCAAAAGAGTCGTGCCGAAAGCCGGGATCGATCCGGCGACCTTTAGATCTTCAGTCTAACGCTCTCCCAACTGAGCTATTTCGGCGCTGGAACGAAGAGCGGCGGACAGAAACCGGTCGTCCGTTGTGTCTATCGACGAGCACGAGCTGTGAGAAGCCGCCGTAAAGAAGCCTCCAGTTGTGACACCCAGACGTGCACGAAGAATGGGTGCTCGCTCGAAACGATCTAAATCACGTACGTAATGGAAGAAGCCCGCTTTCACCTCGATACTTCGTGCAAGTCCCGGAGATTAGCGGCGAGAACGAGAATGCCAGTAACAGACCATCTTCCTACTCGGCAAAGAATGATGGCCCCTTTCACCGAACGGCGTTTGCATGAACTCACGAGCAAATGCAGCAGACAACCTTTTCGACACCTGCCCCTCATTTGTTCGTTCGGTTCTACGGGATGGCGGCCGCTCGTGTCCTGCTCGTCGGCTTCCTGCTCGCGGCGATGTTCGGGGCGGAGGCGTGGCTCTCTTTCTACAACGTGGAGCAGCAGCTCTACTGCCGGAAGTGGCCGTACACGGACGCGGTGAGCCCTGCAGAAGGTCCCACCGCTGCTCACCTCTCGCTTGCAGATGGTGGCGCTCTACGAGTACGATCGGAGTGAGTGCCGCCCGTCCTCCTGCCCACTCCGCCCGCTTGCAGTGTACGACGACCTCTGCTACGTGACGGACAGCAGCCAGCGGGGCGTGTGGCGCGCGAAGGGCGCCGAATACGACGGCTTCCTCGTTTGTGCGGACGAGCTGCTCGTGCACATGCAAGGCCCCCTTCCGTCCCTCCACTCATTCATTCATTCGTTGCAGCCGACATCAATGCAACGACAAGAAGGAGTGGGTGTGCTACTTCCAGAAGCTGGAGCGCTCGATTTGGACCGAGACGAACGTCGACTTCAACCTCGTCCGCCTGCCGCCCGTCCACTTGGACAACGTGACGAGCTCCGGCTGCGGCATCCGCGTCAAGCAGGACATGCAGGAGCTGTGGGAGTCGGCCCCAATGCGCCGGCTTCTGGGGCATGGGCTCCGTTGGATGATGCTGATTGTCGATTGGGAATAAACGTTGTGTTCTGTTGAACGAAGAGGGCATTCGGTTCGTTGCTCGCTCTTGTCGACGGTGGAATCAAAGAGGCGTGATTGTATTGCTTCTCTGGTCTTTCCTCTTGTATCGCTCCCCGCCCTGACTGCGAGTCGAGAGAACGGTCGTCGTGGGGATCGGCGACCGCCCGCTCCGCTCTGCCCGCAGAAATCGATTGCGACAGTCCGCGGCGGCCGCCCGTCTGCTTTTCTCCTCTCTTCCACGCAGAAGGCGGGTGTTTCGGTGGAGGGCGGAAAGATGCTGCTGACGGTCTTGACGCCGGACGTCGACTGGCGGGTGGCCGCGTTCGCGCCGGAGGGCCGCTTCCTCTTCTGCTGGGATCGACAGGGGACGCGGCCGAGCGAGCTGTGGATCGTGAACGTCATTCGGGGACTGCGGAAGTGAGTTCCCTCCTCCATTCTTCTTCCTTTCGCTCTTGCAGGTCGATTCTGCTGGACTTCGGGCCGCTCCACGCGCACGCGACGAAGCCGACCGTCCTGCGGCTCGTGGACGTCCGCCCGCTGAGCGTCCGCGAGCTCGTCGTGTTCGCGGAGGACCGCGAGACGAAGCGGACGTTCGCCGCCCGCATGCTGCTGGACGCGAAGGCGAGCCGCTTCTCCACGGTGGAGTTCGCCGTCTTCCAGCCGGAGGATCGGGTGTGCGAGACGGCGCCCGACCGCTTCTGCTTCCCGACCGGCGGCGCGGAGTTGGGCGTCGTACGGCGGCGCGAGGTGGCGGACGGACGGGGCGCCCACCGGCCGGCCTTCTTCTTCAACGCCGTCGACCTGCCGCCCGCCTCCATCCGCGTGCTGGACGTCGTGGACGCGCACGAGCGGCCGGTGGAACTGCGCGACGACCTCCGCGCCACCACGCGCCTCGGCAGCGACCTCTTCGCGCTGGAGTGGTTCACCGACCACGTGCGCTTCGACCAGCTGCTCCGCCAGTCGCTGCTCGATGGGAGCAGCGAGCGCAATCAACTCGACCTGGACCGGGGGATGCGCGGTGTGGCCGCGAATGTGAGTTCTCATTGGTCGCATGCCCTCACTTCGTTGCAGGAGTGGAAGGCGGTGTGGATGGGCGACCGGCTGTACGTCGCGTTCCGCGTCCCGCCGCCGCCGGCCACCCGCAAGCGGCGCTCGTCGAAGTCGCCGAAGAAGGCGGCCGCCCCCAAACACCCGATCTTCGTCCTCTCGCTCCCCGAACGGCGCTGGACGCCCACCGGCATCCTCCTCGACCATCCCGCCCACGCGCTGCTCGCCGGCGAGGGCGGCGTGTTGATCGTGGACGTCCTGCTCGACGCCTTCACTCACCAGTGGCTCCGCTTCCCCCTTCGGTTCGAGGAATTGGCGTTTCTTTTGACGCATCCTCGTCGTTCAGGTCGCCGGACACGCTCCGCAACACGCTGGCCGCCCGCATCGTGCGCGACGAGTGCGTCCACGACGACTTCAACGACTGGCCCGCCTTCCTCGATCCCCACGCCATCCTTTGAATCTCCATTGTTACTCTGTAGATACTCCTTTCACTCTCTGTTGTCTGCCCAACTTCGCCGTTCTCGCAATTCTTTCCGTTTTCTTCAATACTCGCAATTTCCTTCTGTTCTCTGCTGTTCTCGTTCAGGTCTCCGAGTTTCTCGCCACTTTCTTCTTTCTTTCCATCGGTTTTTACGGCCAGTGTGCAATCGAATAAACGAGGCGGTCGAGGGAAACGTGGAGAGGTGTTCCATCGAGGAATCATGGCGCTTTCGATCGACTGCCTTCAATCAGACCCCACGCACTCGTGAGCAACACGCGTTTATTCCAGTCGACACGAGACGAGCTACATTGGGGGCACAAATCAACTGGCGATCATCAGCCGCGGCCCGGCCGCGTACGCATTGGGGCCTTCTTCCGAATTCGCTCCTTCTTTTTGCGGCGGTTGTTGCGGCACAAGGTGCATCGGACGTTTGGCGTAACGCGGGATGAACGAGCGGTAACGAGGCGGCTCTTGCTCTTGGGCCTCTTGGGGTTGATTGGCGTAGAAGGGAATGTAATACGAGGAGACGGAGAGGAAAAGGAGGCTGAAGACGAAGAGCGAGAGGAAGAACTTCATTTCTTTCGGTGAGGAAGAAAAGCGGAAGGATGAGCGACGAGCGGAGATTGCGCCTTTTATTCGCGTCTGCTTGCGGCCATAATCCGATGGTTCCCACACTTCACTGATTATTCTTTTGAATTCGAGGGAGATCGATCGTTTGTGGCTGTCGGTGGAATACTAAGGAGGGTGATCGAACGCTCGTCTGCTTTTTGATGGCTGCACAACGGCGGAGAGGAACGATCCTCCACCACCACACGCAACATCCTCTCGTCGTTCACCACTACGTTCTTGTGTTTATTTTAGACGAGAGATTGGAGTGTTTAAATGCGTGGGGAGGAACAAACAACAAAAGGGGAGGAGGATGGGCGGGAGATTTACATTCGGGTGGGGATGGCCACGATCCGGGGGATTTCGGGAATCCTTCGGCCGTCGTCCGTCTAGCAGTTGTTCTTGACGGCCTCCAGGGCGACTAAACCAAAGGATTAGAGTCTGTAGAGGGGCAGGGAACTCACTGGTCCCGATATCATACGTTTTAGACGGGCTCTTGCCGCTGGAGACGAAGTCGGCCGGCACGCGGATCTTGTGGCACTTCGTGAAGATGTGGCCGCTGCAATCAGGCGATGAATTGGAGCGTTTAGAGGCCAAACTAGCCAGCGATGGTAGATTTTTAGGTCCGGTCGGACGGCGAGGAGCTCCGACTTGTGGCCGGCAATGTTGAACGAGCCGTCGCCGTTGGTCACGCCGCGCGCCATCTGGTCATCTGCAAGCACGGGGAATGAGCTCAATCCATCCCCGATTCGTGCCCGTACCGGGAGTGAACGTGTCGTGGTCGTACAACTTGATGGTCAAACCGCCGGCCGGCCGACCCTTGCAGGTGAGCCGTCCGCGAACGGAAGCCGACTGCGTGCGGCCGACCGCGTCGACGGCGACGGCGGCGACGAGCAGGAGGACGAGGGCGGAGGCCAGCGAGTTCATTTCGAGCGGGTTGGGAGTCTGAAACAAGAAGGTGTGAATGGGGAAGAAGAAGGAAGGAGAACGCGGTGGCCGTCCGCTCGGCCGATCGGGAGTGCGAAGTGAGCGGAGCGCCGGCCGGCTTTTTAACGGCCGAAGGAATCAAAGATCGACGCCGGCCGGGCGGGCGGATAAACAGCGGGCGGGGCAGAGCGGCCGCCCCCCGCTGCCCGCTTGTTTACGCGGGGCCCATCAAAGAGGCGGGATTGATTTCGATTAATCAAACGAAAGGGCGTGAATCAACGGGGAGCAGACGGACGGACGGACGGCCGGCATGTTCGCTCGCCTGTTTGCCTCCCCGCACTCGCCGAAACTCCGCCCTTCTCGGAGGGATAAACAACGAAAAAACACGTCGGCCGGCCGGTCGGCAGATGCGCCGAGTGAGCGAAAACAAGCGAATGGAAGCTGTCGAGAGATCAACGGGGTCAATCGGGTGTTCGCAGCAGGCGAAGGCGGAAGTTTCTCGACCATCTTGCCGTATCTACCTCATTCTCTCGCTCCCAATTGATTGAATGGCGTCATAAAGGCGGCCGTTAACGACGGTGATTCCTCGTTTGTTGACTGCGAGGAGACGTGGATCCCGCGAACGAAAACAGATGAGCAACGAACGAAAACAAACGGGGGACGACGTCCCCCGTCTGGCAATGCGGCCGTCCTCCACGAATGCGATTTGTTTTCGATTTTGATTGAAAACAAGCCCCCTTTGTGGCCACGTACGAGCGATTGACGAGCGGATGAATCGTCTACGAATCTTCTCGAAGAATTCCTAACGTTGAGCAGCCCTCCCCCGCTTTTGTCGACGGGCTCGCCTCCATTTCGGGGAGCAGCGAGCGGGATCGGGGACCAAAAATGAGCGAAAGCGGGCGGCTAATCGGATTCCCCCTTGCGAAACACGAAGCGGACCGAAAATGGAAGCAGGTGGGCGAGCGGAGCGGAGTCCAGAAATCGAACAACAACTGGAAACCTCGAGGCCTGCGGGATCCGCGCGATCGAAGCGAACAAGCGGGAAGGTGGAGGCAATTTACAATCGTTGCACTCTTCCCGTTCGAATGTTGCCCGCTTTTATAGCCGCCCAGAGTGCGCGAGGCGGCGAGCGGCCAGCCCTCTCCGCCCGCACGTTCGCCCGCTTACTCACCGCTCACCCCCCACTCGTCGGTTATTACGTGCGAAAGAAGAGGCACCCGTTTGATGTTCAAATGTACGAAGAACGGGCGGCTTTGCGGGTGGGGGTGCGGAAGTGAGTCACCGCGTTTCGACGTTCGGTTTGCATTGCGCACGCGGAGATTATTGATCATTCGAAAGCAAAGGAGGTCGACGGGATGCGTCGGTTTGACTCGTGTCAACAAACAAACCGGCGGCCGGCGAGCGGAAAGAAAAGAAGCTTTGCGTCGAAGTGGGCCAAAAGCCTTCGGTTTGCGCACTTCGAACCACGGACTGTCTTGTTTGTTTGCTCCATCAATCCCACCGACAATTCGCCTGGCTGTTCTTGTCCCTTGTTTTCGTTCTTCTGCCCGCATTCCCCTCTGCATAAACATTCCGAACGTGGCGGCCGATCGCTGACCTTTCGGGCGACCCGTTTGTTTATGCGCCCAGCGTCCAGCGTCCACCAGGCGACGGGCGAGGTTGCGATTCAAAAGACGGAAACTTCGGGAAGCCCCTCGTTTTCCGCGAATTTTTGGACTTCGACCAACAAACAAGCGAGTGGACGAAAAGCAAAGAAACGCGAGGGGGTTGATGGCGGCCAACCGAACGGTTTTGATTGACGCTTTTCGGTTTCGCGACCAATTTGGTTCAGCGAAGGCGGGCGCGATGAACGCGCTGTCTCGTTCGCAACACTCGTTTTGTTTACAGCAAGACGACGAGTGGGGGCGGGCGGCGGCGGCGGAAGTGCGAAAGAAGCCGCCCGTCTGCCCGCCGGTCGTTCGTCCAAGTGAACACGCCGCCGATCGGTTGGGCGAACAAACAAACGGATTCGTTCTTTGCACTCCACACACAACGAAGCGAACAATCCGAACAGAAGTTTTATTCCCGAACCGAACGAACGATCCACACGTCGCTTCAAGCGGGCACTCCGCTCCTCGGCGCGTAGATCGCGTGAGGGGCGGAGGGCGGCGGCAGGGGTCCCGACTGCGCGTACGGGATGGCCGGCGGGGCGGCCGGCTTCTCCGCGTGGACGGGCGGCGGTCCGTAGGCGGGAGGGCCGTAGCGGAGGGAGGGCTGCTCGAAGACGGGCGCCAGAACGTGCGACACGGCGGGCGGCGGTCGAGGAGCGGCCGGAGCGGGCGGATGGTAGGCGGGCGGTCCGTAGCTCGCAGAAGGAGGCCGTTGGACGGGCGGCGGATGCGGTGGTCCCTGCGGGTGTTTCGGCGGAGCGGCCGGCTGCGGGACCGCCGGATGGTAAGCGGGAGGAGAAGCGATCGGCTGCTCGTATTTCCGAGTGGGCGGAGCGGTGGGTGCCGAGTAAGCGGCAGCGGTGGGTGGCGGGCTGTGCGAAGGCGGCGGATGAGGAACTGCAATCAATCGTTCACTTTCCTCGACATTCCTTTCGTTTACTTCACCTTCCGGGCGGTAAGAAGCGGGCGGAGGCGACGGAGGCGCGTAACGAGCGGGAGGCGGCGCCAACGTGGTCGGCGGCGCGTGGTGAACGCCGGACGGCGGCCGGTACTCTCCCGTTTGTTCGTGCTTCGGGGCAGAAGGCGGTGGAGGGTGGACCGGCGAGTAGGCGGGCGGCGAGGCGATCGGCTGCTCGTATTTCCGAGCGGGCGGAGTCGTGGGAGGCGGCAGGTAGGCGGAAGGAGCGGCCGGACCCGCAAGCTTGTGCGAGACGACGGGCTGGGGCTTCGAAGGCGCCGCGGGCACTTCGTACTCGACGACCGGCACTTCCACATACTTTGGGGCGGTCGTTGGAGGCGGCGGAGGCGGTGCGGGCGTCGCATACGTGACAATCGGAACGGGCACCGGCTTCGGGGAGGCGGTCGACGGAGCGGGAGCACTCGGAGGAGGCGCGGGAGCAGCCGCGGGAGCGAGAGGAGCAGCCACGACCTCGTACTCGACGGCCGGCTGTTCGGCGATCACTTCCACGTATTGCGGCGCCAAAGTGGCGGCCGTCGTGGGCGCCGCGGTGGTCGAATCGATCGGCTGCTCGTAGACGACCGGCTGCACGGGCACCGGCTGAACGTAGGCGGGGGCACCGGTTGTCGTTGTGAGCGGCGTGTCGTCCGGGAGTGCCTGAATGAACTCCACCTTGTCCTCCTCCACGTACGGGGCAACGGTGGGCGCCGCCACTCGTCGCTCGATCACGTTCAGCGGGGCGGTGGCCAACGGGGCGGCCGGCGCGATCATCCGCAGGTCATCCGAGCCGAGGGCCCCTGCAACAAGTGAGAGGAGATCAACGGAAGCTCTCTCGAGTTGAACGAACCTCCAATCACACACAAACCGAAGAGCAAGAGGGCGATCATCCCCCTTCCGACCGTCGTTTCTTTCCGCATTTCTTCGGTCCGACCGTAAGCTTCGAAGCGGCCGGCAGACGTGCGGAATTTGGGCCTCCTATCGGCCGTTTGCTCAGTTTTATACCGCCGATGACAAACCGCCGTCTTTGTTCTTTTGGGTCGTGAATCTCCCCGCCGTTCCGTTCGGACGGCCGGCCGTGCGGTTGAATCAAATCGGCGGCAATTCGGTTCGTTTCGATCGAGATTTGATTCGCGTGCTGAATGTGAACTTGAGAGAAAGCAAACGGCACTTAATGCATGCGATACGCCGCGTTCAGGCCAAAATATAGCACACTCGGTCGTCCCTAGCACGGAACGAAGGTTGTCGATGGACGGCACTGGATTGCCGCGCGAAGCTGAAAAACAGACGGGTGTCTTTACGTTTCGATTGCCTCCACGGTTCGTTGCCGTTGAGGGCTTCATTTCGGCTTCTGCATCGAAAAGAGCGTCAAAAGTTTCGTTCGCTTGCTGCATCCGAACGACCCAAAAGAAGGAAAACCCTAACGATAAGAAGAAGTTCTATCACAAAGCGGGGAGACAACGTCTTCCAAGTAGCACCAGTGCTTTCGGTAGCTCGCCAACTATGCCTCGCGGTCTTCGTTCACAGGTCGATTGAAAGGCGTTTGCTCGACCAATTCCCAGTGCGGTTAGCGGGCAAGTCGGTCAGCTGCCCATTCTCCCACCTACTGCTTGGTTTGGTTAGCGTGTTCGAAAATGGGAGAAGTGCCGCTGCATTCGGTACAACTCGCGGAATACTGTCCTCGCTTCGACAACCAAATGGATTCCGTTGCCTTCTCTTTAACCGAGTGCATGATGGTCGGCAGTTTTCTCTATTATTGCCCGTCCAAGACGGGAAAATTCTTCGCCTTCCACCCGCTCACACAACAACAATGGTCGGTCTTTAGACCTCTGGATTCATGTGTCGTTTAGGTCCTTTAAAATCGAATTATTTGAACAGTGGGCGTCCCAAGGGATTCTTCACTACGGGTTCGGCGTACGCCCGCTTTACGAGGATCTGTCTAATGGAGTAGTGCATTTGTTGGCCGGAAAAAATGTGCAGCATCTGGGTAACATCTGGGAGAGCAGGTATCTATAACGACGTTCTTGTAGACTCCTGTGTGGTGCTGATCCTTCACTTGAATTTGAAAGACCAGACGGCCGTTACGCTGAAAGAATTTTACTTTGCCAATTGTCGCGCGCTGGTCTTCGACGACGATAAATGGTTGATTCTTAGGCGACAAACAGGAAACATCAAGACGAGGCTCATCTACGAGCTTCAAGCAAACTACGAGCTGAAGGCGATTGTGGCGCCGATCGCCGTTGATGAACCGCCGAACGGGCTTCGGGTTCTACGAACACATCACGTCCACGTGTTCGACGGCACCCTCTGGTCGTTCCTCATTTCCGAAGACAGCAGTCGGCTGGCGTCCGAGCTGTCCACCATCCACCGTTTTGATTTGAGTAGTCGTCAACAAGAAACGATCGATTTGAACCCACTGCCCACGACTTTGCGGGACCTCATCATTGAAAACTCGGTTAGCCGCGCCAGATAGAAGTGATCTCTTGCTTGATTTCAGCCGATTGATTACCTCTACTCGGGACTATGGAAAGAAGCCGCCTTTTACTTGACGGTCGTTTGCAAGTGCGCACTAAAGAGACGCCGTGACAAATGTCGCTGCACCGAACACGTTGCCTTGCTGGATCTCCACGCCCGAAAGTGGATGGACGTTCTGTTTCCGATTCGCGTCCAGACGGGCTTTCCGCTGCACTTGTACACTCAAATGTTCGGTGTGGAGGACGGTGTGTTGACGGTGGTGGGCGAGAAGAAACGAACGAAACGAAAGGAAACCGGCGGATTCGCCATTTACCGCATTCCTTTCCAGTGAGTCGTCTTTTGCCTGTAATCCCTCACCCGCTTGTTGCTTGCAGGAAGCCGGATCGGCTCGTTAGTTTGGCGCTTGCTTCCGCCCGGCTCGTCCATCGGAATGTTCGCCCATCGTTTGGTCGAAAAATTCGCTCCGTTTTGACAAACGTTCGACGTTCGTTCACCTGCTGTTCTTTGTTGTAAACAGAATAAATTTGTGCATTGGACTGAACGAAAGTACTGGCTACAAACAGGGTCAATCCTTGTTTTTTGACGGCAGATTTGTGGGCAATTGGTTGACTGGGGAGAGCATCGGGGCGAGAATGTGATTGCTCGCCACAGGTCGAAGATTCTCGGCATTGGTTGTTGTGAGATGAGGGAGGCGGGATGAAACGCCGGTTTCTATCCGCTCGTTGACCGCCGACCCCCGCTCGAGAACTCGCTCTCGCACTGATCGCCGGCACGACTTTTGCCGAGAGCTTGTCGGCTGAACGGAAAGCAGAGACGTTCGCTCCACCACGACTATTTTACAATGCTCCGCGGTCACTTTTGCTCCGTCAAGCGGGCAGTGTTCGCTCCGCTCACTCGAACGAGCGGCGAGTTGTACCTCTGTTCTCCATCCGATTTGCGCGTCCTGCTGCTTCGGCCGGAAGCCGCTTCTGAGGATGTCTAGATTGCCGCTGCGATCGTTGCAACTCGCGGAGTATCGTCCTCGCATCGACAATCGGATGGACTCCGTTCCCTTCTCGTTGAACGAGTGCGTAATGGCTGGCAGTTTCGTCTACCACTGCCCTTCGCGAACGGGAAAGTTCTTCGCTTTCCATCCGGTCACTCAACAACAATGGTGGGTGGTTATTCTGCGGGATCACGTGTTCTTTAGGTCTTTCACGACCGAACGATTCGAGCAGTGGGCTGCGAGCGGTCAACTCGGCTTTGCATTCGGCATCCATTCGCTCAAAGAGAATGTGACAAACGGAACGGTGGATTTACTGGTGGTCAAATATTTGCACACGCCAGGTATCTTTAGCAGACTTTCTATTGAACACGCCGCCTTTGTAAAGTGTGTGGTCGCGTTGATCATTCAACTGGACTTAAAACAGCAGACGCACACCACGCTCAACGAATTCATCTTTAGCGATTGTTACCGGCCGTTCTTCGACGATGGCAAGTGGTTGGTTATGGAGCGACTAGAAGGAGAAACGAAGGCGAGATTCGTGTACGAGCTTCGAGCAAACTACGTGCTGAAGCCGGTTGGAGCGCCCGTTTCGGTGGACGAACCGCCTAGTGGAATGCGCGTGCTCCAAGCCGCGCACTCGCACGTGTTCGCCGGAGCGTTGTGGTCGTTCCTGATCTCCGCCGACCGGTCTGAACTGCGATCCGGCTTGTCCGCCATTCGCCGCTTCGAATTCAACACTCGACAGCAGAAAGTGGTCGATTTGAAGCCGTTGCCCGCGGCTTTGTGCAACGTTATCAAAAAGAAAATGGTAGCGTAAACGTGTTAGAATAACTAAAAGCCGTCCGATTTCAGCCGCGTAATCGTTTCTTTTACACGGGCGTGTGGAGAGCGAACACATTTTACATGGCGATCATGTGCGCGTGTGCGATGAATGTACGTCGCAACAGCTGCACGTGCATTCAACGCGTTGCCCTCTTGAATCTTCGAGCCGGCAAGTGGATGGACGTCCTCCTTCCAATCCGAATCCTGTCGGCGTTCGTCCTCCACCTGCACATTGAGTTGTTCGATGTGGAGAACGGGGTGTTGTTGACGGTGAGCGGGGACAAACGGCGGAGACCCGAAGAGGCCGAGGGATTTGCCGTTCACCGCATTCCTTTCCGGTAAGCCCTCCTGCCTCGGTTCCCTCATTTGCCTGCCGATTGATTGCAGGAAGCCCGATTGCTTGTGGAATTCGGCCCTCGCCTCTGCTCGTCACTCGCCCGTCGGTCTGTCCTTGTGCCGTTTGCTCTTCCGTGGGATGAACTCGGGATTCGGCAGCCCCATCGAACAACCTCGCGGACGGACGCGCGCCCGCTCGCTGCTCGGCAAAAAGCGGAGGTCTCATCGCATTTCGCCCTTCGGCCATTCCGTTCCTCCTCACATTTCTTGATTAAATCTTCACATTCCCTCGTTATACCCACACTTTCCGCTCGTCTCTTTCTTCTTCCTTCCTCCACGAATGCCAAGGAGACTCAATCATGAGCTGTTTATTCCACGATCCGCAAGCAATCAATCAACTACCGACGAGAGAGCGAGTATTGTGTGGGGGAGGGGGCGTTTAGAAGAAGAGGCGGAGGACGCGGGCCGGGCTCCAGGGCGCCTGCGTCTTCACGGCGTAGGGGATCGCCGGGCTCGGGGTCGTCGGTTCTTGGACCTGAAGCAAACGAGTGATCAGTCTGCTCGACGGCTTTGCGATCGGGCTGGATGGGCAAGGAGACGGGAACTCGAATCGGAGTCGCTCGTTCCCAAGCGATCGAACGGCTGTTGAGGTGAGCGATCGGCTTTCTTCACTCACTGCCCGCATCTTTTGAGCACTCATCGCGATGGGCGCCTGAGGAGCCTGCTGGTAGGTGGGCTGCTCAACAGCGATCGGGGCCGCGGGCTGGGCGTACGGGGCGGGCGTCTCGACCGGAGCGACGGGAGCGGGCGGCTGCGTGTACTGCTGCGGCTGTTCGACGGCGACCGGCGCGGGCACGGTGGTCGGCGCCTCGTACTGCGCGTAGGGCGCTTGAGTGGGCGCCTCGGTCACCGGAGCCTGCGGAGCGGCCGGCTGCTCGTAGGCGGGCTGCACGGGCGCTTGGGGAGCGGCGGGCGTCGTGGGGGCCTCTGAAAAGAAGAGATGCCATCTTCAGTCATTCATCCTGCTTGTTTACTCACCGTACTGCTGGTAGGTGGGCTGTTCGACCTGAAACGAGCGAGCGATTAGTTTTTGTTTGCAACCAAGTGGTCAAGAATCCTTCCCGTCTATCCTCCAATTCACTCCACTTTGCCCTTTTCCGAAGAAGAAGCCCCCGATCTTCTCTCACTCACCGCAACGGGCGCCGCCGGCTGGGCGTAGGGGGCGGGCGTCTCGACCGGCGCCACCGGAGCGGCCGGCTGCGCGTAGGGCGCCTCAGTCACGGGAGCTTGAGGCGCGGCCGGTTGGTACTGCGGCTGCTCATAAGCGGGCTGGACGGGAGCGATCGGAGCGGCGGGCGTCTCCTGTTGGTAAGCTTGCGTGTACTCTTGGACGGGGGCGACCGGAGCGGCGGGAGTGGTCGGGGCCTCTAGAAAAAGAGGGGCGTTCTTCTATCTTCAATTTTTTGCACTCACCGTACTGCTGAACGGGAGCTTGCGGGGCCGGAGGAGTCTGCTGGTAGGTGGGCGCCTGGGTGGGTTGCTCGACCTGAAACGACCGAGTGATAAGTTCTGTTCACTCGATGCTCAAGGATTTGCAAGGTGGCTGCCCAGTTTCAGAAAACGGCTGGATTCAAGTGTTCGCGTGCACTCGCTCGTTCCGAACGAAGCGGACGTCCTTTGTGTAAGAAGTGAACTTTTCGTTCACTTCCCGCCAACCTTGCCGCTTATTACCCTCAATTTTCAGAGGCTCCAGTAAAAACCGGCCAAAAGAACACCTGTTTATCTCACTTACCGCAATCGGGGCCGCGGGCTGGTACTGCGGCTGCTCATAGGCGGGCTGCACGGGCGCGACGGGAGCGGCCGGCGTCTCTTGCGGTTGGTAGGATTGAGTGTACTCTTGGACCGGAGCCTGAGGAGCGGCAGGGGTCGTCGGGGCCTCTAAAAGGAAGAAACGATTAATAATTCCTCAAATTTGTCTCTACTCACCGTATTGCGGCTGGACGGGGGCGATCGGAGCGGGAGCAACGGTGGGCGCCTCTGCAACGAAACAAAGCGGTTATCAACCACTTGGTCGTCCTCACGCACCGTATTGAGGCTGGACGGGCGCTTGCGGGGCGGCGGGCGTCTCCTGCGGTTGGTAGGCTTGCGTGTACTCCTGGACAGGGGCAACCGGAGCGGGCGGTAGGGTCGAGGGCGCCTCGTACTGCTGCACGGGCGCTTGCGGAGCCGCCGGAGTCGTCGGGGCCTCTGCAACGAGTGGAGGGCATCAATCAACCCTTCTGGCCTCTTTGGAACTCACCGTAGTACTGGGCGGTCGCCAGAAGGCAGAAGAGCGGGAGGAGGACGGCCGATCGGAACATTTCGATCACGAGAGACGACTCGAGAGTGAAGAAGACGGCCGATCGTTCGGCTTTTATACCCGGCAGCGTTCTGCGGGTTTGTTCGATTGATCGACGGAACGGCGGGATGATCGGCGGCCGTCGTTCGACCGTTGGCCTCGCCGATCGCTCGGATTCCTCTCGATTACTCAACCGACCGACCGGTCGTTCGGGCGGCCGCTTTTTCCGTTCGGTTCGACGGCAGCCGCTTGAATCAGCGGAATCGTCTCGTTTTCGATCGAATTCCATCCTCGCGTCTTGCTTTCGGGTTTCGACAACCTTCTTTTGCTCGTTGTTTTTTTGAACTGCTGCAGTCAAGAAGGAGGGTGGAAGAATCAGTGGAATGCACACAACGAAGCAATTAGCATCAATGAGTATCCAACATTGAATAGAAGCCAGTCGTTTGTTGTTTGTTTTCTACAAACCACTCGTTTCGGCACGTCGTCTCCAATTTCACGTCATTTCGAGTCGGTTGGAGTCGAAGGAGGGCGGAGGCGGCGGGGATGCCGCCATCAAGCCGTCCGTCAAGTGCGCGCGACTTTCGCTCCCCGCAGCGGCGAGTCGGCGGCTGAAGACGAGCGGACTGGTTTCGCGCCCCGCCCGCCTGCCCCGCGACTCATCTCCGGCGTCCAGTTGCCGCATCGACGAGGAACCAAACGGAACGAGTGGACGATTGATGTTCGGAGTGCGGGGCGACTCGTTCCACCCGATTGCAATCGCCACTCGCCGTTCGTTCGGCTCGTTGAGGATGTGCTGGACGGCAGAGCTCTCCGCGTGTTGTTGAAAAGACATTTCGTCATGTTCGTTTCTTTGAGTGTTTTGCAATTCGTGAATTTTCTCTTCAATTTCTACGGGCTGTTCGTGTTGATGCAGCTTCATCGTTTCACTCCCCTGAATTTTCGTTTCAGATGTCGTCCAACTCGCTTCGAGTTCTTCTTTTCTTCGTCCTCGTCGTGGTCGCCGTTTGCGAAGAGGAGACGGGCGAGGACGCCGCGGCGAAGTCGAACGGCTACTCGGTGCCCCGATTGCCCGGCAGCTACGGTCCGTTCCCTTCCTTTCACTCTCATTAATAGCTGGTCGTGTTCAGACTGCACGCTGTGCAGCGAGTTCTGCAAGGAGCGGCGGAATTACTGCGCCCAGTTCGGCAAACGACGGGATCAATTCAAGTGCGTTCCGTTGAGCGACGAGCCCGCCATGTGCTCTTGCGGCTGCTTCCCCGCCCGCACCAAACACTCGTACTACCAGTACGACAAGAAGAACGGTGAGGAGGCGACCACTGCGGCTGCCGCTTGAAGGCCGAAAGGATTGAGCGAGTAGTTAGTCTATTTATTCTTCTGTTAGTCATTTCCAAAGAGCGTAGACAATAAAGTAGGTAGTCGATAGTGCAAGTCTCGTTTATTACTCGCTTCTTTGTGCATTTGCGTGTTGTTGACGGCGAAGTCGAAGAGATCACGCGGACAGAACGGAGCGAAGCGAGCGGAAGGTCGTGAATCAACGGACGAAATCGGCGGCCGTTCACTTCGAACGAATTTCGACGTTCTTCCTCCTTTTTTCTTCCGTTTGGCCCCGCTCTCATCGATCGAAGTGATGAAATTGCTGCTTTTGGGCCTCGTGATCGGCGGATTTCTCGCGATTCGAGCGGGTAGGCGAGGAAGAGAAGAGAGTGGATGTTTCGCGGCTTCTTTCAGTTCATGCCGACGACCAAGAAGAGCTGCCGGCCGCCCTCCAAACGCCCACCGACGGCCAGCTGGATTCTATCGAAATCTTCTCGACCACCGACACGCCCGACCTCCACGTGGAGGGGATGAAGTCGGCGGAGGTCCAGCAGTTTCTGCGGGCGATGGGCGAACCGATGGACGAAGGAATGCGGCCGTTCGGGCAGGAGACGGCCATCTCGACGGAAGTCGACGAAAAAAACGGTTTGTTCCCTTTTGCTTAAGCGGTTGAGCGATTGGAGTGGATTGCAGCAACGGAGCCCTCGACGGACCACCTGCCCTACGAAGTGGTGGACAGCCACGAGGCCGCCCGCCTCTTCGCCGCCCACTTGGGACCGCCGCTCACCCACGATTGATTGCTGGAGAAAGAAATCCCTTGCTTGATTGCTGTGAATGAATTCCTCTGTGTGGATTACGATCGTTTGGTGTGAAATCGATGGTTCGATTTCCGCAATCGATTGAAACGAACGAAATAATTCACTCGTTCGAAGGAACGAAAGAAAGAAAGGAGGGAGGAGATGAGTCAATGCAGCAAAAAAATTCGCTTTCGATTCGAAACGTTCGCATTTGATTCAGCGGTTTTGAGCGAAAGACGAACACCAATCGGCCGATCGATCGATCGAATGATTGTTTGGTCGTCGGGGGTCGAAGAAGAGCGCTCTTTCGTCTACCGAAGGGAGAAAACGACCCCTTCTTCATTCCGTTTGTTTGCAGGAAGATCGCAGGGATGAGCGACCGACCGACAGCCGTCGTTTGGGTCTTCTGTTTGGTCGTTGCAGTCGGAGTTCGTGAGCGATCTTTCCTTGCAATCTTCAACCTCTTCGTTGCAGAAGTCCAGAATCCGCCGCACGCCCCGCCGCCCGTTGCGCCGTCTGCCGCGCCGTCCGCCCAACCGCCGCCGCCTCCGCCGAACTCACCGGACGGCCACTGGGTGTGGGTCCCCGCCTACAAGATCGACGTGGATCCGATGGGGCCGACGGACGTGAAGCGGCCGCCCCCGCAGGCCGCCCCTCAACGTCCGCCGGTCGCCCGTCCGCAGTTCGAACAGCCCGGAGCTCCGACTTCGCCGCAAGCAGCGCCCATTCCTCCGCAGCAGCCGCCTCAGCCTTTCGCAAAACCCGCTGCTCAACCTCCGGCACAACCGAGTGCACCGCCCGCTCCGGCGGCTTCTCATTTGCCGTGGGAAGTCCAACCGCACGAGCAGACGGCCGCCGAATCGCTTCCGCCGCCGCCTCCTTCCAGCGAGCAGCAGCAAGCGGCCGCCCAGCCGTTGCCCTCGCCTTCCCACCAGCAGCCGCCTGTCGACCTCTCGCAGTTCGAAGCCGTCGATCAACCGAGCGCTCCCCCGGCGGCCGCCCCGCAGCCCGTGCCGGTCGTCGTTCAGCCGCCTCACGCCCAACAGCAGCAGCAACAAGTGGCGATGCGTGAGTGGACGGAGGAGTGAGTGGACGAGAATTCGATCGTTTAGCTCCCGCTCCGCAGCCCGCCGCCCAGCAATTCCAACAGCAACCCCAGCAGCAGCAAGGGCAACAACACGTGCAGCAGCGACCGGCCGTCCAACCCGCGAGCCGCCCGCCGCCGCCGCCGTCCACCGCCTTCGAGCAGCCGTTCGACGCGCGCGGCTTCGGCGAGCCGCTCTACGAAAACAGCGAAGCAAAGCCGCGCCCACTCGACTCGTGACCAACCGTCGCTTGTTTGTTTGAGACGTGAATGTGAATAAACACTCGGAAATTTGAATCGTTGGTCGGAGCAGAGGGAAGAATAAACGGGGATCTTGGCGGGCAGTTCCCATTCGCATGCCCCGCATGCCGGCCGGTCGAACTCCGCAGGCGCGAGGCGGCAAGTCGCCGGGCAAGCGTTCGTTTCTTCTCTTCTTTCTTTTCGTGACTCGTGCCCTTCAGCTCCCGCAACGCCCCAGTCGCCGGCCGTCCGGTCGACTTCGACGTCCACCCGCTCGCCGTCCACGAAGTCGCCGGCGGTCGTCGAGCCGCCCACTCCGAAAAGCGCGGCGGCCGACTCGTCGAGCACGCGTTCGCCGGCCACCACGCCGCTCCAGCGCGAGACGTCGCCGCTCCACGCGGTCGACCGGCTGATCGCCTCGGCCGCTCCGCTCGAACCGCCGAGCCCCGCCGCCGTCACTCCGAATTCGTCGAAAAAGGAGGCGACGAAGGGAGGTCGTGAGTTCGGCGTCCATCTTCCCTCCAAGTTCCCGCCGTTCAGGCCGCCCTCCGTCGGCCAAATCGCCGCTCAAGCCGCTCGCCGTCGTCCGCCGCCTTTCGCCCCTCCTGAAGAACGCCAGCGAGGACGACGACGAGGAGGCGGAGAGCGAGGAGGAGGACGAGAACTCGCCGGCCGTTCGCCTCCGCAAGGCGTTTGCCGTCCACGTGGTCCCGACGGGCTCCGAACGAGTGGGCGCTCCCTTCCGTCCTCTCATCCTCCCGTTCGTTTGAGGCCAAGTTGGACGAAGTCGAAGTGGAGTACGCGAGCGTGGATTTCTTCAAGAACCAAACCGTCTTCTTGCTGCCGAACGAGCGCCAGCGGATGCACGCAAAGAACCTCCGGTGAGCCATGAATGAGAAGAGTGATCACTCACTTCCTGCTGCAGGATTCGCTTCGATCCGTGGCGTCGCTACGGAGCGTTGAAGGTTCTCTCGCTTCATAACGCTCCTCTCACTCGCTTCTTGCAGACGATCCATCAGTTCGGCGGCTATGTCGCGACTTTTCCGACCGGCCGCAAGCGCAGCAAACAAGTGACCTTCGTGCCGGCGAAGAGCGCCCCGCCGACTCCACCCAGCAAGCTTTCTTTCTTACTTCCATTCACTCATTCACTCACTGCTTGCAGAAGAGGAGCCGATCATGACGATGGACGAGTTCTGGCGCCGCCCGATCGTGTTCGCGTCGCCCCGGGCGGGCGCCATCGAGGACGCGTTCGAGAACACGTGCGCCGAAGGCGACCCCGACGACTCCGTGCGGAAGCCGACGACCGGCGGCTGAGCGTTTCACTCGTGGGTTGGCGGCGAGCGGAATAAACGGAGGAGATCGCCGTCACTCGAGAAGTTTATTGCTGGCCTTAAAGCACGAAATGAACGAGAAGCACCGGCATTCGGATCAAATACATGGCATCGAATCGAAAGAAACAAGCGAGAGGAAAACGGACGGCGATCACTTGCCGAACTGAAAGCCGCGGATTTCGTTCAACGCCGCCTGAACGTTCGGTTGGGCGGCACGCGCCTCGATGTCCGCCGCCGTGAGGCCGCCGTAGAGCTCGTCGCTGATCACAATTTTCGAGGTGCGCGTGTTGATCGCGTAGTTGATGGTGTCCTGATTGAAGGCGGGGGCGATCGGCAGGCGGACGGGGAAGCGGCGCTTTTTTCGCTCCTCCTCGCTCATGTCCGCCAGGTTGCCGTGCACGCGGTTGACGGCGAACTGCGCGAGCAACACGAGCGGCTCGGGGTTGCTGCAATCCGGAGGGAATCAATCGATTGAATGCGTCCGTTTGGAACGAGCCTCAATGGAAGCCGGTGAATCGTCCGTTGGTCCTCGATGGAGCGGCAGTCGAGGACCATCACCCCGTCGTCGTTGATCGTCATGTGGCATTCGATCACCTTGTACATGATCGCGCTGTCGATGATCAACTGTTGCCACTGCTTCGTCTCCAGGTCCAACATGACGAAGAAGTGCTGCAGCGAGACGACCGCCGGGTTGGGTGTCGTGTACAAATAGAAGCGATCTGAACATCGATCAATCGATGGAAAGAAGAGGGAGGCAAGTGGACGAACCGTTGTACCAAACACCCGACTCGTTCTTCGCCAAATGCTCCACGTTTGTGCCGAAGATCTCGTCGAGGCCGAGCGTCTGCTTGTCCTCCACGCGGATGGCCGGCTGAGTGGTGAGTTCGGCAACGCGGTGGAAGTCCTCGACTTTGAACGCCCGGCCGAGGCCGTGGAAGAAGTGGAGGCGATCCAACGCGGCGTTCACGTGCGGAAAGTCCAAATGCGAATAGGTGGCTTCGACCACTCGCCACACGCGTTTCGGCTGCGCCCACTCGCCCACGCGATAGACCCGGAACTCGGTCGACTTGCGGACCTCGTCGATGATCTCCTCGTGCACACGAACGACGACGATCAGCCACTCGTTCTGCCGCCGAATCCGCTGCACCACGCCGTCCTCGGCGGTCAGAATTCCCGTGCTGGTGTGCCCCCGGCCGCCCTCTTCGAGTTGCAAGTGGGCGACCGTGTGCGGGGAGGCCGAGTCGAACGTGCGGAGGACGTACGAGTCGAGCGACAGGAGCAGCATGTCGTCGTCGATTTTGTTCACGTCGGCGATCACGATCTTTTTCGTGCCGTAGAAGGAGTCAATGACAATCCAATAGACGTTGTAGGCTTCTTTTCCGTAGCACAAACAAATCAGCCGCCCGTTGTCGATGAACTGGACGGCGAACGCCTCGTTCTCGTCCAGGAAGCCGCAGCACTCGCGCGGCAGGGGCACTAGCCGCTCGTCCGCCATGTTCGAGCTGAAAGAACGAAGAATTTGTGGGAATTCCGAGGGAAATGGCGGTCAAAACACGGAAAAAAACGGAGAAAAGCGGGCAGTGCGAAGCGAAAAGTGCGGACTCATCCCCCGCACACCCGCCCGCCTGCCCGCCTGTCCGCCCGGAGGTCAAACGGGGCGGAAAGAAAGCGGGCCGCTCGCCTCGATCGGCGGGGATTTCGGAGCGTCGTCTTGAGAAATTCGGCGGCTCTCGGGGCGGAAAACAAACGTGATCGCAGCGAACAGCCGGCCGGCCAACCGATCGGGACCCTCGGAACACTCGTCTACTTTTTTAAGCAAAGGATTTACGTAACTGCTTCCATTTTCAGTTGAGAGTTTCTTATCAGTTAGAATGCACTTTACTTTGTTGAGTAGAACACAAACAAGAGGATTTCTTTTCGGCAACCGTTCAGAACTCTCCGCCATCGTCGAAGCCGCCGTACTCGTCGCCTCCGAAGCCGCCGAAGCCGACCGGTTCGGCCGGCTGCTCGAAGACGGGCGCGCTCTCCTCGCCCAGGTAGAAGGTTTCCGGCTGAGCGGCGGGCGGCTCGTTGACCGCTGGATCCGGCTAAACAAAACACTCGTTAATGGAAAAAACAAGTGAGAACTGACCGGTGGAGCGGCCGCAGCTTCTGGAGCGGCTTCCGGAGCAGCAGCTGCAGGAGCGGCGGGTGGTCCGCCCACCTCGGAGATCGCAGGCGGAAAGAAGGAGCCGAAGCCGTAGCCTGCGAGCGCGCCCAACGCCATCCCTCCGGCGAAGCCCATGCCGCCGCCACCCCCTCGCTGGTCGCCCTGGACGATGATCGTCGTGGGAGCGCCGGGTTGGCCGTAAGCTGACGGTTGGTTTTGGTAGCCGCCGGGCAGCGGGGCCACGACGTGGTGGCCGGGCGGAGGCGGTGGGCCCATCGCTTAACGAAAGCAATGAAAAGAAGGGAGTAGACGAACTGTTGGGCATCTGCGGCGGCGCGGGCCCCAAATTCGGCTGCTCGGGGCGTGGCATCATCTTCGCGATCTGCTCCAGCCAGTCCCTTCAATCGACTGCCTTTATTCCAGCCTCAATC
The DNA here is from genome assembly GCA_024699865.1 of Aphelenchoides fujianensis. Taxonomy (NCBI): domain Eukaryota; kingdom Metazoa; phylum Nematoda; class Chromadorea; order Rhabditida; family Aphelenchoididae; genus Aphelenchoides; species Aphelenchoides fujianensis. Next base: position 139,122 of record JAMPIO010000218.1, read on the forward strand.
GCGTGCTCACTCCAGTTCAGCATCCGACGGGAACAGCAGCCAGTAGGCCTTCTCGCCCTGCTTGTCCAACGAAATCCCCACCAGGTGGTGGATGGAGGAGTCGGCCGGCAGCGACGGGCGGCGAGCTCTCAGCCGATCGCACATCAACCCAACGCACATCATCGGCAACGCCTCCTCCACTTTGAAGTACTCGGTGGCCTTCGAATCGGACTGCAACGAGCGAGAGGAATGAACGAGGAGAGGAGGGAAGACGCACACTGCTGTTGAAGATCAACAGCCGACCGTCGCTGAGCAGCACCACGTAGCATTTGACCCACTTGGAGCCGAAGAAGCCCTGTTTGTAGCGCAGAAGTTCGCCGTCTTTGATCCGTCGGGCGTCCGCAACTGAACGGCGGGATCAGCAGCTTTGATTCGAACGGGAGAACTCACTCTCGTCGGCCCCTCCACACTGCGACGGCGAACACAAGCCAAACATTGCCTTCGAACGAAATGAATGACGCCTTCAGAATTGAGCAGCAGCAACGAGTAATTTCATTGAGCCGCTCTCCGCACGTGCACCGCCCAGCTTCCTGCAAGCACGAGGTGTGGGCGGTCGCCAAATCCACCCGCAAACAAGCGAGACGCAAAGCGGAAGCCCCAAGAATGCGCGGATTCCCGCCGAATGAGCGGCACGCGAAGAGGAGAAGCGGAAAGGAGCGCAAATGAGCGGCCGAACTGTCCACTCCGTCCCGTCGAGTGTTGCCATGACGGCCGAAATCACGCGCCCCGATTCGAACCGACCGGCCCGCGGATTCCGAAATTCCGACGTCAGCACTTGGAAATTCGCGGAGTGTGGCCCCGAATTAATTGCTTCTCAAGGTGGGGGCGTTGAAACAGAAGAACGCGAGTTGAAAGATGAAGTGAGGACCTCAAGCAAACGCCTTCTTTTGTCAGGGCCGGCATTTGTGTAGCGGCAGAAGCGAGGCAGCCGTGTGTAGGCAACCTTTCACATGACGGCAGTTTGTATTCTTTCGGTTGAATCTTCCTTAAATTCCGCCCATTGCCTCTTCAAAAATAGAACGGTGGATTGTGCGAAGAACCTTTGTTTAAAGGCACGTGAATCCGAGAGCACGTGAAACACACGACTTCTGAAGATTCGTGTGAAGCAACGCCATTTCTATTTGTACACCCTTTTCTTTCGTACTTCCGCATCGACGCCGAAAAGGTCGAACAGCTGCAATCGATGGAAGGCTTCGAATGTGCTTGTTCAAGGCTATTTCTGTCAGAAGAAACTCCAGCAATCACAAGCGACGTTTAATTCTCTTCTTTCCGCATCACACGGAATGAAGAACATCGAACGTTGAGATCGAAGTGAAGAGCCCCACAATCAGCGAACTCCGAGCAGAAATCCTCCGTCGGCGGCTGGTTGGCGTTTCGCTTCAGCCGGTTGAGGCGTTCGGTCATTCCGCACACCAGTCGGCCACCTCGCCGCCGTTCGGCTGCCCGATTGCTGGAGTTTCGTTCAAATTTTGGCCTTTTTACAAGTGGAAGAAGCCACGTGTTCGTTTTGGTCGAAGTTTCGAATCGCCGCCTTCCGATCGACTGCTCAACGGCCGCCCCAAAGCGGGCGGCTCGTCGAATGGACTTTGTACCCGCCCGCCGAAAGAACTCCGACCTTCGTGCAGGCGAACCGAAAGCCGCGTGTTCCGTCCGGTCGCTACGTTCATTTTGGGCGAGCGGCAGCAAATTGATTCTCCTCGTTGTTTTCGTAATTCATTCATTCGAGTCGCTCGTTTCAATTTGTTCCCCCACTCGCTCATTTCCGTTCCGTTTGCAGAGAAGCGAGCAGCCGAAGATGTTGGGCGGTCTCCGCAAAATCCCCGTCTCGCCGGCGGCCTTCTTGCGCGGCGCCTCGTCGGCCTCGGCGGCGACGGCGGGCGAGTCGAAGCGGCCGGCCGGCGGCAAGAACATCGTCCTCATCGACGCCGTCCGCACGCCGTTCGCCGTCTCGTCGACCGTCTACAAGGACCTCCTCGCGGTCGACCTGCAGCGCTCCGCCTTCTCCAGTGAGTTCTCTCCGTTCTCCTCCTCCTCATTCCTTTCTTTCCGTTCAGACCTGATCGAGCGAACGCAAGTCTCCTACGACGACGTCGGCCACATCGTGTGCGGGACGGTCGTCCAGGAGAGCCGCACGTCGAACATCGCGCGTGAGGCCGCGCTGACCGCCGGCTTCCCGGACAAGGTTCGTCTTCTCCCGTCCCCTTCGTCGTTAAATTCGCTCGCTCGCAGATTCCTTGCCACACGGTCACGCTGGCGTGCATCTCGTCGAACATGGCCGTCGCCAATCTGATCGGAATGGCGGCCACCGGGTTCGTCCTTCCGTCCGCTCGCAATTGATTGATTTCCGCCCGCTTTAAGCCAAATCGAGGCGGGAATCGCGGGCGGCGTGGAGTTCCTTACGGACGTCCCGATTCGCTACAACCGCACGGTAATCCTTCCTCCATTGATTCATCTTGTTTATTGGATTGCTGTTGTAGGCCCGGACGGCGATGCGCGACTTTCAGCGAGCGAAGGCGCTGCCCGAGAAGCTCTCGCTGGGCGGCACGCTCGTCTCCAACCTGCTGGCGCCCGAACTGCCGGCCATCAGCGAGTACACGACCGGCGAGACGATGGGCCACAGCGGCGATCGGCTGGCGGCCGCCTTCGGGGTTTCTCGTCGGTATGCCCCCTTCCTTCAATCAATCGATTGATTGTTTTGTTTGTTGTTCAGTGAGCAGGACGAGTTCGCCCTCCGCAGCCACTCGATGGCCGACAAGGCGACCAAGGAGGGCAAACTGAAGGACCTCACGCCCTACTTCGTGCCGCGCGGCAAGAAGCAGGCGACCGTCACGACGGACAACACCGTCCGCCCTTCGACCATCGAGAAGCTGGAGAAGCTGAAGCCGGCGTTCGTCAAGCCGCACGGGACGATCACCGCCGGCAAGATTCCGATCGATCGATCAATCATTTCATTCGTGTTTCTTTAGGCAACGCCTCGCCGCTGACGGACGGCGCGTCGGCGGCGTTGGTGTCGACGGAGGAGTTCGCGCTCCGCAAGGGCTACAAGCCGAAAGTCGTCTTCCGCGACACGCTCTTCGTCGCCCAGGATCCCAAGGACCAGCTGCTGCTGAGTCCCGCCTACGTGATCCCGCGCATCCTCGGCCGCAACGGCCTTTCGCTGAAGGACGTGGACGTGTTCGAAATTCACGAGGCGTTCGCCGGCCAGGTGCTCGCCAACCTGAACGCCCTCGACTCGGACTCGTTCTGCACGGTTCGTCCATCCATTCACTTCCTCCCATTCGTTTCGTCCTCCCTTCAGAAGTACATGGGCCGCTCGGGCAAGTACGGCCGCATCCCGATGGACAAGCTGAACAACTGGGGCGGTTCCCTGTCGCTCGGCCATCCGTTCGGCGCCACCGGCATCCGCCTGATCGCTCACGCCGCCAATCGCCTCGAAGCGGAGGGCGGCCGCTTCGCCGTGATCGCCGCCTGCGCCGCCGGAGGCCACGGCGTTGGCATGCTGCTCGAGCGCTACACGCCGTCCAAGTGATCGCCGCCGCCGACGGGCCACCGATTAGCTCCCCTTCCTCCCTCTTCTTTGGCGAACGCATCTTGTCAACCATTTACGGATAAATTATGCGCGGACGCGTGTGGGCATTGGATTGATTAATGAGAGGCACTGGGCATTTGAGCAAGCTCAGATGTGTTTCGTGTGGAGTCAGCATTTTCTGTAAATCAACGCTCGAGGTCCTCCGTCTTGATCACTTCGTTCGTGGCCCGAATGCCGGATTCTTGCGATCTCTTAAGAGCCGCTCGTTCTGCTTTCACTCCCGCTGACCGCGGGATGACGCGGAAGAAAAGGCGGACGCCACGATCACTCGGCCGCCTTCCCGTCGATCCCCGCCCGCCGGTCGCCCGCCGGCCGTCCGCCGTACAAAAGGCGGATTTCTGCTTCCCCTTCCTTCAGTCCTTCGCCCACATCCTTCGAACACACGCTTCTCAGTGGCCCGTTCACGGCCGCGAAGACGCGTATCGAAGGCGAAAGGGTTCACCCGCGATTTCTTCTCGTCAATCCGAATAAACTCTACTTGCTGCTTGCTTTGGCCTCAGAAACCTCCGGTCACCCGCTTTCATAGCTGATGTGGGCGGAATGACGGCGGTGATGGTTGGATTGCAGCTCTATTCTTCGTGTACTTGCTCTGTTAAAAACGGCTCGTAGATAGGATGTTCTACTCTTTGTTGACCCCTAACACCACCTCGCAGTCAACTCTCTTCTGTTATTTCAAGCTACAGGTGACGTTTATTGGTTTCGGTCAAAAAGAAAAATGCAAGTGCGTGTCTAACGGCAAAAAGCAGCAGTGAGGATGATAAACAAAAAGAAGAATTCAATCAAGGAACGTGAGGAGGAATCGATTGACTGAAGGGCGAAACGTAACGAGATCTCCGCTTTTTGCCGAGCAGAGAGCGGGCGCGCGACCGACCACGAGACTGGTCGATGGGGCCGCGGAATTCCAAGTTCTTCGCGCCACAGAGCAAACGGCACAAGGACATTCCCAACGGCGAGTGGCGAGCAGAGGCGAGGGCCAAATTCGACAGGCGATCAGGCTTTCTGCAATTGAAAGGCAGGTGAGGGATCGACGGCAAGAGAGGACTGACTGAAAGGGAATGCGATGAACTGCGAATTCCTCGGCCTCTTCGGGTCTCCGCCGTTTGTCCCCGCTCACTGTGATCAACACGCCGTCCTCCACATCGAACAGCATAACGTGCAAATGCAGGACAAACGCCGACAAGATTCGGATCGGAAACAGGACGTCCATCCACTTGCCGGCTCGAAGGTTCAACAAGGCAACGCGTTGAATGCACGTGCAGCTGTTGCGACGTACATTCATCGCACACGCGCACATGATCGCCATGTAAAATGTGTTCGCTCTCCACACGCCCGTGTAAAAGAAACGATTACGCGGCTGAAATCGGACGGCTTTTAGTTATTCTAACACGTTTACGCTACCATTTTCTTTTTGATAACGTTGCACAAAGCCGCGGGCAACGGCTTCAAATCGACCACTTTCTGCTGTCGAGTGTTGAATTCGAAGCGGCGAATGGCGGACAAGCCGGATCGCAGTTCAGACCGGTCGGCGGAGATCAGGAACGACCACAACGCTCCGGCGAACACGTGCGAGTGCGCGGCTTGGAGCACGCGCATCCCGCTGGGCGCCTCATAAACAGAGACGAACGCTCCAACCGGCTTCAACACGTAGTTCGCTTGAAGCTCGTAGACGAATCTCGTCTTTGTTTCTTCCGTTTGTCGCTCCATAATCAACCACTGACCATCGTCGAAGAACGGCCGGTAACAATCGCTAAACACAAATTCTCTGAGCGCGCTGGTCGTCTGTCCTTTCAAATCCAGCTGGATGATCAATGCGACAACACAATCTACAATCAAGTGAGCACAAGAATGATGGCCAGAAATACCTGGCGTGTGTAAATATTTGACGATCAGCAAATCCACCGTTCCGTTTGTCACATTCTCGTACAACGAATGGATGCCGAATGCAAAGCCGAGTTGATCGCTCGCAGCCCACTGCTCGAATCTTTCGATCTTGAAAGACCTAAACCGGACGTGATTTCCAGAGTATACACCAACCATTGCCGTTGTGTGAGTGGATGGAAAGCGAAGAACTTTCCGGTGCGCGAAGGGCAGTGGTAGACGAAACTGCCGGCCATTACGCACTCGTTCAACGAGAAGGGAGGAGAGTCCATCCGATTGTCGATGCGAGGACGGTACTCCGCGATTTGCAACGACCGCAGCGGCAATCTGGACATCCTCGGAAGCGGCTGCCGGTCGAAGCAGCAGGACGCGCAAATCGAAAAGTCAGCAGCAGCACAACTCACTGCTCGCTCTAGTGATTGGTTGTGAGTAAACGCCATTCGCTCTGCGCAGCAAAAATGTCCGTAAGGCGTTGTAAATGCGTGCGGCACCTGGATTGGGCAACAGTTTTGCAAAAAGCTCGAGCCGAGGAGCATCCCGTACCGCCTGACCGCCTGCTTAGTGGGCCCCCACTTACATTGGTTTTGATTATTGATGCTGAATAGTCGGCGGCTGTTTCCTCTTCTTCCCTCGCACGGTCCAACGGCGATCCCGTTGATCGTGAGCAGCAAAAAATACACGACAAAAAGGACAGTCCGTGAATGGCTCTTCCAATCTTCTGCCCACTCACCGACAGTCTCGCACCAAACTTCGATTATTTCAAGCAGCGGTACAAAACCAACGACTACACGAAACGCGCTTTCGAGTGCAAAGTGAACGCCTTTATTGCAGCTGAAACAGTAGCTGAATGAGCTACGCGGGACCCACGTCCTCTACTGCACCGGCCGAACGCACGGCGGCCGTCTGCAGACCATCGAGTACCTGGAGGGCGGCGCCGAGAAGACGCTCGAGAACGTGCGTGACAACCTTTTCTGCCCGCTCCAACTGGCGACCGTCGCGCGCCGTCTGGGGCTCCATTTCACGTACCGGGGCGCCGTCTACCTCTTCGCCTACGATCGGGAGCATCCGGTGGGCGGCGGGCGTTAGGCGAGCGCGGTGAGCTCCTTCATTTCTCCGTTGAGTAATCCATTCGATTAGACTTGCCCACGTTCTTTGGCAACTCCTACTCGGTGGTCAACGGCGTCACCAATCGGATGGCAAACGCACTCGATTGGCCGGAGATCCTAAACGCGCGCATCACGTTACCAATCAACTTTCGGCTGGACGACCAGCGGAATCTGCTCACGAAGCTTCTCAAATACAAGTGGGTCCTCCGCCTTCTACTGTACACCCTCTCTCGCTCGCTCGCTACAGCCAAATCTTCGATTTGCCCGTCTCGGTCGCCATCCTGCCCGACTGCGTGCCCGCCCTCATCCAGCTGATGGAGCGGCGGGAAGGCAACCCGCTGAACCTCGTGAACCTGGGACCGCAGGCTGCACGAGGTCCTTCAGCTTTACAAACAGGCGAGTTCTCTCATTCGTCCCTCCAATCGCTGAGCAGATCGCCGTTCCTGCTCGCCTACTCGGTGATCACGGCGGACAGCGAGAAGGGGCGGCAGCTCGTGGTCACGAAGGGCAACTGCGCTTTCGACACGACCCGACTGCAGGAATTGTGCCCCGAGATCAACAATTCAGTTCAGTCCTCTACTAAAAGTTTTGGGCAGTCGAAGAAGCAGTGATTGTTTGTTGAAACAAAGAACTGCAGGAAGGGTTTATTCGACTCCCGCTTAGATCTCCACCACCGCATCGGTCGTCAACTTGACGGTGAAGTGCTGCTTCACCTCCGCGTTCTTGATCAGCGTGTCCACGTCCTCCGTCCCGTGCTCCGCCTTGGCCGGCGCGTAGTAGACGCCCAACGTCTCGCAGCGGGCCATCTTCTTGCGCTGCTTCTTGACCCCGATCTCGACGGTCGCTCCGGGCTCAACGAACGTGCGCTCCGGAAACGCGCTACAACTAGGGAGTTTCGGACGGAAGGGGAGCACTCGCCGGTAGAAGGTGGGCTGCCAAAGGCGCAGCTTGATCGCCAGCCGCTCGGCCGTCCCGTTCGTCAGGTTGATCCACTTGACGCCGAAGCCCTCACCGCTCGCAAAGGACAGCTCTTTGACGTCGATCTAAACTTCCTTCTTCGCGTCGATCTCTGCAAGCGGATGAGAGGCGGTCGGGCGGGGGACTCACTGTCCTCCATTTTGGCTCCTTTCGACTTCTTCTTGCTCTTGTCGCGCTTTTCCTTTGCTTTTTGCTGTAATCGAGGGGATGATTGAGAAAGAGCAAAACCCGCTCTTTCTTCTTGCTTGGCGTGCTCTTTGGCCACCATGTCCTCGCTGTTCTTGTCGGCCTGCTTGCCCCACTGTTTGTACTTGCTCGCAGAGGAACCTGGCTCGTCGTCAAGCCACGTGTGCCAGCCGAGATTGCTGCTCTTCGACGAACTGGCCTTCTTTTTCGAGTTGCTCGGCTTCGGCATCTACAACGATCGGACGCCCCTCTCCCCACCATTAGTAGAACTCACGTCTTGACGCAGACGAGGGCGAGAGAGCAGCAGCCACGAGCGCCGGTCAAGTCGATCGAATGACCTCTGCCCTCCACTCCCTTTTTGATTTAATTTCTAATGAGCGAGCATCATGCGAATTTCGACACGAATAGAGAGTCGATTCTTCATTATTCATATCTTCGCGAGTCTCCTCAAATTCGGTTTACGCCATGGGCTTCAGCTCTACGCGAGGGTCGAGACCTTGAGCACCGCTTCATGATCGACAACGAGATCGTCGGCTGCAAACGGATGGAGTGCGTGAGCGGCAAGTACACAACTCACAACGGACGGAACCGCTCTTCCACTGCTCGATGAACACAAGTCTCTTCGTTCTCCTTTATTTGTTTGTTTCATTGCAGATCGCGACGACAAACGACGGCTTCTGCTCGCTCCCGCTGACCGACGACTGGCGGAGCGAACCGGCGCCCTTCCGACTGTTGAGTTTCGAAATCGAGGGCTTCTCGCGGCCGCACCGCTTTCCCACGCCTCGCCGCGACTCCGCCCTCCCGCTTGGCTGCGTTTTCCCACGCTCGGCGCCCAACGGCCGTTCGCGCGAGTCGCCTTCGTGCTGGGCGGCTGCTCGCCGATCGAGGACGTGCGGATCGTCCGGTGCGAGACGGATGAGGAACTTCTGCTCCAACGGGCGTGTTTTGTTCAGTCGGTGGACTCCGACTTCGTTTGCGGCTATAACGTCCACGCGCTCGACTTTTCCTTCGTGCTCGACCGACTGAAAGTCCTCCGAAATCCCGCCTTCAAGTCCGAAAGGTTGCGCTAGCTCTCGCGCGTCTCGAACGCTCTCGCACTCAAACGCGAAGAAATCCCTCGTCTACAAGCCTCTTCGCTTGAACGAGGGAATCGGACGTCTAATAGCTTCGTTTGCTTCCTATTTATTCGCTTGAGTTGCTTGCGCGCGATCCGAAAGGAGTGTCCGCTCCGTTCTCATCGCTCAACAACGTCTCTTACACTGCTGACCGAAATCATTGGGACGTGGACGGCGACAGGCAGTCATCCCTTCGTTGTGCCTGCGTCGATTTGGGCGAGGCGAGCCGCAGGATCCGTTGCTTCCATTCGGACGAGCAGTCGCATAACCACTTCGAAGTGATGGCCATCGACACGGACGAAGGCTGAGGTTGATTGCAATACTCTCCTTTTCTTCTGCCCTCCGGACTGTCCAATTACGGTTCCAGACATCGTTGAACGCGTTGATCGAGCAGCTGGGTGAGCGCGCAAATGAAAGAGTAAGCAAGTGCATTTGCATTGGAAAGAGGCTAGTGAACTTTAACACTGTTCGATTCAGTTTTTACTCTACTGTTTATTTTCATCTCAACGTGCTTCAAGGCTCCTGCTTGATCAACTTGCTGGTGGCGCGGATGCCGAACTCCTGCAGCCGCTGGAGAGCCGGCCGGTAGACCTCTTTGGCGGTGGGGCGCAACAAGCCGGGCGTTTTGATGTCGCCTGCAAGCGGGATGAGTGAACGAGCAGCAGGAGGCCACTTGCCTTGCAGCAGCATGTGGGCGACGATGGCCGTCGTGTAGCCGACGGTGCGGGCCATCGCCGAGTAGCCGTGCGGCTCGCCGTATTGCACCAGACTGATGCGATTTAGGTGCTGCAAACAAAGACGATTAGAGCGAAAAAGGAGGAAAACGGCTTCCCTTCACTCCGGATGGCATCTCCGCCTCAATGTCGTGATTCAAAACGACGAGGTCGCGTTCGCCGGGCGCGTACGCGAGCGTCTTGGCCAGGTGCGGGACGAGCGTGTCGAGGGGCGTCTGGTGGCGTTCGGGCACGCGGTCGGAGAGGAGGCCGAGTTCCTCGAGGGCGGCCATCCCGTCCGCTCCGTTGGGCCCCAGGCGGGCGGCGATCGCCGAGCGAAGGGCGTCGAGCGGCACATCCGCCGGCTGGTCGTGGAGCCGAGCGAGCAGCTGCCGCCAGTTGAGATCGGGGCCCTGGAGCGGCGAGAGGAAGTCGCGCTTCGTCGCCTCCAGCATTCCGGCGGCCTCCAGCGCCCGGATCGCCTCCACGAAGCCCTGCAACAAAAAGGAATGAAGGGGGAAGGAGTGGAGAACACACTCGGTAGCGGAGAGTCCCGCGGATCAACGTGCGACACTCCCGCTCCACTCCGTAGATCTCCGCGTACTTGGTGGAGTCCCGGTTGGGGTAGCCGACCAGCGAGAAGCCGGGCATCCAGCCGATGGGGTGCAAGTCGTCGAGCACCCCGCCGCCGCCCTCCACGTCCACCACGCGGCCGTCGCGGAGGTAGCGGGCGGGATTCATGAGCGCAAGCAGCATCCCCTTGGGCGACCACGAGAACTTGTAGCGGAGGGCGTTCGTCGAGCACTCGGGCGCGGGCAGGCCGCCGCAGAACGAGAGGAACGAGGTGATCCGGCCGCCTTGCTCGTGCACCCGGTCGATGCACTCCATGGCGAGCATGTGGTCGATGCCCGGGTCCAGGCCCGCCTCGTTCATGATCGTCACTCCAGCATCGCGGGCCGCCGGCTGCAGCTCCTGCAGTTCGGGCGAGACGTAGCTGCTCGTGCACATGTTCGTGCCGTGCTTGATGCACAGCCGGGCGATCTCCGGGTGATGCAGGTAGGGCAAAAGGGAGATGACGAGGTCGTGCCGCTGGACGAGCTCCTCCAGCACCGCCGGCTCCTTGCCCACGTCCAGCACGTGCGACTCGATGTTGTCGCCGATCATCGCCAACCGCGCGCCGTCCACGCGCGCATCGGAGGCGACCGTCAGGCGCACGCGGCGATGTTGGGAGAAGTAGTGGGCGAGCGGGTCGGAGACCATCCCCGCGCCCAGCAGCAGCACCCGCTTCGTGTACGCGGCCATTGCCTTCGAAGTGGCCGCTTTCCTGCACGAACGAGGGAAGTGATCGAACGGAAGAGTGCACTCACTGCTGGGCCGCCCGCAGCTCGTCGATGTAGCGGAAGTTCGGCGTCAAGGCGCCCTCCGACGTGATGATCGCGTTCTTCACCTCCGGGCGGCATTTCAGCTCGGCGAACGGCACGTCGGCGGCGGCTTCCAGCTGCAAGCAGGACGAGTGAGTGAGTGAGGGATGGGGGTGCTTGCCATGTCCGGAATGAACGGCAGAAGGGCGTGGCCGAAGTGGTTGGTCGCTTCCAACGGCATCTGGGCGGGCATGTTGTCGATGGAGCAGACCAGACAGCCGCTCGGTGCATCAAAGGATTCGTACGAGGAGTTGAAGTGCGCGTCGTACATGACGAACGGCTTGTCGATGGTCGTGCACTCGGTCATGAACTCGATGGAGCCGTGCGGGTCGGCCGAGATGTCGGCGATGGCGAGCAGCCGGTGGGGGAGGCGCGGGCAGCCCGGTGAGTCCAGCCGGCCGTCCGCCCCCTGCGCGAACAGCTGCTTCGCGTCGCCGACGGTCAGCAGGCGCGGCGTGTTCGGGCCCCAGTAGACGCCGTTCACGATCACCGACGCGTACGGGGCGATCTGCAACGAGCCGAAAGGAGTGAGCGGAAGGTGTGCAAAGGCGGGAGGACGCACCTCGGAGGCGAACTTCGAAACGTAGCGCTCCGGGTGGGCGTCGAACTCGGCCTCATCGTAGCGGCCGCCCTCCTTCCGCATCAGGTGGTCCTCCCGGGAGACCACGCAGCCGTACACTTTCGTCATTTCTGCAGCAGAGGAGTGAGAACTGGAGGAGAGTGAGCGGGGCGCTCACCTCCGTTGGCGACGACCTCCGGCAGGCGGGCGACGTCCACGAACTCGTGCGGGAGGTGTTCGAACAACTCGCAGGCGCCCTGCGCGACGTTGCCGGTGCCCGTGAACACGAAGACGAGCGGCCCCAACGAACGGGGCAGACGGTTCAGCGCGATCTCGTAGCCGCACTCCCGCACCGCGCTGACCGCCGAGTGCGCCTCCGCGTAGTTGTGGGCGAGGGCGATGTGGAGGAAGGGCGTGTGATGGCCGAGAGCGAGCAGCCGCAGCCCCAGCCCGTGCAGGATGTCGATGAAGCCCGCCCAGCCGGCCCACTTGCCGAACGCCACCAGGCGCCGTCCGTCCGGCGTGCAGATCTTCTCGAAGTCGATCAGCCGGATGTTCTGAACGAGAAGATGAACAAATTGATGGAAGAAGAGGACGAACGCGGTGGAGGATCGTGTCCAGCAGCTCCATGTTGTCCCGTTGTGCCTTGATCGTGTGCGAGAAGAAAGCGTACGTCTTGCCGGGCAACAGCTCCTCCACGGGCACCTGCTTCACGCTGAGGATCAGCTGGGCGCTCGAGAGGTCCTCCTGCGGCTGGGCGCCCGCCGTCACGTAGTCCTGAACGAGAGGAAGGTGAGCGGAAGCCGTGCGAGTGCCCACTTGGAGCGGGAATGCGCGACGGTTGGACGGTTGGATGAGGACGCGGATGCCCGCCTTCGTCAGCTGCTTCACGTGTTCGGGAGTGAGCGGTGCGCGCCGCTCCCACGCGTTGATCGTCTCGCGCCGAATCCCCAGGCAGCGGCCGTCCGGGCGGCTGGCGAACATGCGATTCGTCCACACGACGCGGGGCACAAAACGGCGGAGCATCGCGGCCGCTCGTCCGTTTCAACAAATGGCGGCAGGAGTGACTCATTTCCTCGAGGGTCTTTCGTTCGATGCAAATTTCGCTGCTGCTCGCGGACTGACTGTTTTCTTGGGGTTGCTCGGAGAGTGATGGAATGTCTTGAATCTCCGATCCAACCTTCCCACCTGCCGCTTCATAGAAGTGGCATGAAATCGGATGTTAGTTCCGAGCATTCCGCCGCCGTGACGACACGAGCGAGCGAGCCGCTTTGTTCCGCTCGCCATTCAACGGTCCCGCACGGCGACCTTTAAGCCGTTGGCTTTTCCGCGGATGACCCCCGACGCGACACGAAATGCGGTCGATCGGGGGAGAGCGGAAGACGAAGAGCTCGGGGGCGCCCATCCCCGTGCTTCTCATCGACCAACCGCCCGCCCATCTGCACAAGGCTCTTCTGATCGCCGGCTTCTGCGGTTCGTCGCGTCCTCTCGGGGACGTCGGCGGGTCCGCGCTGCTACGGCGGCAACCGCAGAAACCAAACGTCGGGGGAGGCGTGGATGCAGGCTTCGGTCTCAAAAGGGACTGTCGCGCGTCTCCCCCAGTCCCGGCTCCCTCCCTGCAGGATGGAAATTTTGATCGTCCCACGGCCGGGACCCATAAGCAATGAGAACGTGGTGACGGGCATTGTTCCGACTCTTTCTTTCTCTTCTGTTCGAACAAGGCCCAAATAGCAGCTGACCCAGGTGAATACTCGATTTTATTCCAAACAAATGGCCATTGACTACCTAATCGAACGCCCGGCGGCGACACAAACCCGATTAAAAAGTCTATTTGATACGCGGAAAGGCAAAAAGAAGAAGATGGCGGTAGATGCGAGTAATCTGCGGATCCTTTCGGTCAAGACCACGTGTCCTCGATGAAGAACTCCTGCTCGCGGAGTCGCTTCAAGATGGCCACGGCTTCGGGCTTCGTGATTCCTGAACGAACGGGAGTGAGCAGAACGAATCGAAAGAGTGGACGGACCTTTGCGCTCGCTGATGATCGCCGTCAAGCACTCCCACAGCTGCCGGGAGAGCAGCTTCACGTCGCCGCAGGCGAAGATGAACGGTTGGGGGTCGGAGAAGAAGAGGAAGTCGAAGAACTGAACGCGAACAGCAACAATCAATCCCCGAATGCATCGAAGAACTCACTTCGTCGGGCTGTGCTCGAAGGGCGTCGTAGATGTAGCGCGGCCGGTCGGTGCCCTCGTTCTCGGCCTTGGACTCGCAGACGAAGAGGTCGGTGAGTGTGCCGTCCTTCTTCAGGCGTTCCATGTCCTCTCTGAACACAAAGAAGATGAACAAGAGGAGAAGGAGAGGAGCCACTTGAAGATGAACTCCTTCTCCAGGTCGCGCGATCCGTAGAACAGACAGCGGCGCGGTTTCTGCGGGCGCTCGCCGTCCGCCACTTCGGCCAGTTGGTCGAGTTCGCGGAAGCGCTCCAGGAACGCGATGAAGGGGGCGACGCCCGTCCCGGGCCCGAACATTACGACGGGGGCCTGGTCGAGCGTCAGCGACGGCTTCACCTTCAGCGGGAAGCGGAACTTGGACGGTTCTTTGGCGATCAGCTGGAAGCAAGCGGGGATGAACGGTGGATTGTTGAAAGAAAGCTCACTTGGATGGAATCTCCGTTCAGCAGCGACTTCAGGTAGCCGGAGCAGAGGCCGTAGCGCGTGTACATCACGCCGTTCTGCCCGCCCTTCGTCTTCATCAACGAGACGACGAAGCGAAAGCGATTCTTCTCGTACAGATCCCAGCTGGAGACCGTGTACGCGCGCGGCAGAAGGCGGGGCAGGATTTCTAAACAACCACGAAAGAAATAGACGAATCGTGATCGAAAGAACAAACCGACAAGTCGCTCGATTGGCGGCGCGCACGAGTCGAAGTGTATCAGGAGGTCGATCAGCGAAATCGAGGCCTGAACACACGAAACAATGGAAGAAGTGAACGGAAAGAAAGAGGACTGACCGCTTGGACGTGCGCGCTAAATTCCTTCGTCCCGTCCACGCTGCACAACTCCAGCAGTCGCCGCCTCTCGTCCGGATCGCGGCAGTACTCGGCGAGGGCGCGAATGACCGGCTGGAACACGCGAACCACTCTCGAAGCAATGAAATGAACGGAACTCACTCGACTGGGCACTCGCCGGATGTCCAGGCAGTAGGTGAGCAGGTAGCGGATTGAGCAGAGCGGCGGGATGTAGTCGGGGAGCTCCCGCTCGCCGTTCGGGTCCGCTTTCTCCAGCCGGAGCTCCATGTCCGCCTTGGGCGTCAAATCGAGCCTTCAACCGAGCGAATGAAAGAGAAAGGAGTGTAAAAAAGGCACCTCGACAGCACGAACTCAACGTCCACGTCCGCATTCGGACAGACGACGTAGAAGGCGTCGCCCGCTTCGAAGTGCCGCACGAAGGGCTCGTTCTCGTTGAAGGCGACCTGGATCTCGAACTTCGGCTTGTGAACGTCCGCTTCATTGGAGATCTCCTCGGTCGAGTGGACGATGGCGAAGAAGGGCGGGCCAAGGGCGCCCGGGAAAGTCGCCCCGTTCTGCCACTCGACCGTCGACTGGTCCTGCAGGACGGAAGAAACGAATGGAAAGGAAGAAGCTCGGGAGAACTCACGAACTGCTCGTCGCCCACCTCCGACTTCAGGAACGTCTTCGAGAGTTGCGGTACGCGCAGATTTTCGACCGACTTCAGCATTTCGGAGCCTGAAGAACGGAAAGAACGAAAGAATCTCGAGGAATTCGAGTGAAAACAAACCTCGCAGCAAGCCGGGCGCGTCGATCGCCTCCTTGAGGGCGGAAATGTTGAAGAAAGTCATCGGAGCGGGCGCAAAGCGTCGCGTTGACCGCCGACTGCCGGCCGAGCGAGCGAGCGAGCGGAGAAGTGGGGGCCGTCCGATCGAACGGGCGGCCGAGCGGACGATCCGCCCTGAAATAAACGGCGTGAATCACACGAACGAGAGCGATCGCCCGCTCCGCCCGCAGATCACGTGAACATCGGGCGAGGCGAGCGGACGGACGGCGTACAAAAATCCGCGGAACGGGCGGAGAAATCGGGGGGACAAACGGCCGTGTGGGCGGAGTTTCTGCGCTTCGATTCCTCGCCGTGTCGCTCGGTGCAACGGAGAAAGCGGAGGTCCGCGAAGGGAGAGCTTCTGACCACCTCCGCTTCGCATTCGACTTGATTTAAATTTGTCATCGACAGACGCCTCATCAATTCCTTGTTGTGATGCGGGAAACCGGACACTCTTCTCCGCCGCCCGATTGACTCACAGATGTGAAGGCGGCAACTGCCTTCCATCAAAACAAGACCGCAGATTCTTCGCATTCTTCTCAATGGTGAACAAGAAGGAAACAAGAATTTATCGGCGTAACAATCAAGAAGGAAATAAAGAGATATGATCACGAATTCGAGTGTTTGTGAGGGGCGTGTGTACAACGGGCCGGTTGGTGTTCGATCGCTGAGTGTTGGGATAAACGACGTGAATCATCGGAATCTCGTCCGTCCGTCGATCATCGCAGCAGAAAACCCGTGAGCAAAGTGAGCAGGCCGACGGTCGTCGTGAGGAAGGCGGACGAGCGCGCGCCGCCGCCCAACGCCGCCCCGTTGCAGCGGTCGCCCAGACACGAGCAGACGGTGATCGGCTGCGTGTCCGTCCCGAACCGGAACAAATCCGACGCCCGCACGTCTCTGCACAAGTCGTATTGATCGAACAAAGCAATCGTTTGGTTGTGGAAGCCGAAGCGACTCAACGAGTTCACGCAGCCCCGCATCGTCAGCTTGCGGCCCGTCTTTCGTCCTGCAGAACACGAGTGAATGGACGGTAAAGAGAATAGAGAACACTTGCCCATGACTGTAAACTCCTGAGTGAGGGTGAGGCAGATCGCGCGGCAAGGCACCAAACCGATGCCCTCGGAGTCCATCGGATTCTCGCACTGCGACGTGAAGTTCTTCGGTTCGAAGAAGAATCTAAAGACACGAACGGGTGAATCACTAGAAAGCAGTGGAGAGCTCACTGGGACAACTCGCCGTCACGAAAGAGCTCTTGGTACATGGGCGACATGCACGAGTAGCAGCGATTCACTCGCAAATATGAGGGGTACGTGATCTTCTTGGCTTGGGCGTCTGAAAGAACGGTGAGTGGATGGACAACTGTCGATCAACTCCAATAAATCTTTTGATCCCCTCCCCTTCTTCTGTTCACCTCTTCGCTCGGACGGTCGACTCGTGTTGTTGGCCAGCCCGATGAATTTGACGGCCATCCACACGATGTAAACTTCGAAGAGCATCGTGCAGAGGATGAGAGCGAAACAATGGCATTGAGCCACGATCATTTCGATCGGGAGGCGGACATCCGGGCCGTCTATTTCGGGCAACACGTGGCCGAAACAAAAGCTGTACGTTTCGAGATGTCCACGGACGGAGTCGGCCGGCCAAATCAAAGGCGACTGATTGCAAGAAGGTTCGCAGAAAGAAGGCGACCGGCCGGTTGCAGCCGACAATTAGCGCCCCCTTCACCCAACTTTGCAGCGAAATTGCAGGTTGGATTCCGTTACACGAAAGAAACAAGAATGCTAATGAGGGCCTCGGACAGCGGAAGAAGTCGAAGCGAGAAGCGGCGAGAAGCAAAGGCGGCAGGTGAATCTCCCGCCGAGAAGTGCCCGCTTCTAATGCCCAATTAACAATTCAAGCTTCATTTAGGGGCTTATCCCGGGATCTCGTTTGTCGGGGAGGAAGTTGGCGCCCGTTGCCCGCTTTTGAATCACAAATTGCTTCGTGAACTGACGTCTCCTTGATGGAAAGCCGCTCTCCACACGCGACACCACAGAACGCGGTGATTTCTGCTCATCCCCATCGTTTCTCGTCAATGATCGTTGGAACTCACCGGAATACGTGTAGCCGCTGGCGAGTGTTGACCACAAGAGCAGGATGAGGAGTTGGACGGCGATTCCAAAGGGTCTTCGCGGAGGTTCTTTCGGTCGCCTGGCCGCCAGCCGCCACTCTCGATCATTCGAGCGGGAAGAGAGGGAAGAGTCGCGTTGAGCAGAGAAGTCGGCGACAGGAGCGAATCGGAGTGATCGAGACGGCAATTCCACTCGTTCTTCTTCGTTCTCCTTTTCAACCGAAGGGATGCTCGTGGAAGTCGAGGCCTCGACCATATCCACGTCATCGAGTGCCTTCATTTCTGTAGAAGAATGTCGATTACGAGAAGAAACAGCGGAAACACGCGATCGAGAGCACGAACTCGAACAACATCATCCACACGGAAGTCACGGGCGAGCACGAGCGGTCGACGACACACGTGAAGGTAGACGCCCCAGCGACCACTCGGCGGCCCCAAATGAAATAAAACTCCCGCATTTGGGCGACTACGATCCGAAGGGCGGGCGGGCGAGCACGGCGGCTAATGAACTCGTGGCCACTCGCTCATATTCGGCGTCCGAATTGGCGATGAATGCATTAGCCGACCCGCCGAGCCGTCGGAAAGCGTCCACTTGACTCCGCCGCTCGCTTCTTGGCGGCCAACGAAACTTTTCTTTCGGCAATGGAGCCCCGCCCTCCATCGACCTCCGACACGCGCACCGGAAGGGGGCGATCATGAGCGAAGCGAGGTCGCGCACGAGCACGCAGTTCGGTTTTACGAGGGGCGTGTGCCGCCCAGAGCCCTCCGACAATCCGCGGCAGGCCCGCGCGCCTCGTGGATGTCCGTTGCACCTGGTGGGCGAGCAGGCGGCACGGCAGGGGCGTAATTAAAAAACGAAATGAGCCGTCCGTCCCGCCGTCGTTTGCGGCCGCCACGAGCAGAGAAGCCTCCAATTCGAATCCGTCGACTACAAACAAACGGAGAGTTCTCGTCTGGATGGATCGAAACGAAGAAGTCGGGCAGGTAAACGTAAAGACGACGGCCGACATGAATGGGTGTTTGATTACCGCCGGTGAGGGCCGCAAAAAACGGCAGAAATTAGCGGAAGCGTGACGAACCGCACGCAACAGCCGCCGCCCGAGCCGGCAGGCAAAACAGAACGACGAAAAATCAAAGCGACGAGTGGTGTCAACAGCGCCGCAGGGCCGACCGCAAGCAAACCGCTGCGGGCCGTCCGCCGGCCGCCGTCCCGCCGATCCCGACGGCCAGCTGACGGCGACAGACGGCCGCTCGTTTACGATCGCTGGCCGACGATGACGAACAGAAGGAGACGAAAGAAAGCAGAAGGAAGGAAGTCATTCGACTTGCCACAAAAAGTGACTCCTTAAACGGGAGGGCTCGTTTATTCGCCCGACGAACACGGCGAGCCGCCCGGCCGCGAGGAGTCGGCCACAAAAAGAAGAAAGAAATGAGATGCCGACACTCCGCTCACCGGCCGGCCGGCAACGACGAAAAGTGCGGGGATTTTCGAGGCGAAACGTCGGTCGGTTTTGTTAAACGAGCGTGTTCGCTCGCGTGGAGGTGACTTTCGGCCGTTGGACTTTTTTGGACTCGCTCTTTGCCGTTTGCTATGAGGACTCGAGATCTAGTAATTCTTTCTCGATCATTTGACTGCACTTACCCAAAACTTTGCACGTATTCTCGTCCACTTCCCACTCGTCGGAGATCGAATGTCAAAACAGGAGGCGAGCGGCAGGAAGCGGCCGAGAGGAGTTGCGGCCGCAGAACTCGAAGATCCCACGCGTAAAACGAAGAACTTTTCCACGCTTCTCCGCACAAACGAGAAGCAACGGGATCTTCCGACTGTTTTGGATCGACGTCAAACGCATCCGCGCGGCCTTCGTGCACGAGAGCCGACGGGCGTGGACGAGCGGAGCGTCGACCAAAAGAATCCACTTGGCTAACCGGATGCTTCGCGCGCAGCTGTTTCGAATCCATGCGGATTTCCCGAAGAAGAAAAGCGGGGAGCTTCAACACAAAAACTCGTCCGAGAATCCAATTAACGGCCGCCTTCCGCAGAGCACGAAAGGGACGATCAACGAAAAGGGGCGTCTTCGAAGCAGTTCGCGCCAATCGAAACCTTCCGGCCGCTTTGGCCGACTTCTCCGGCCGCCCGTCCGGCTCGTCTTCATCGGCGGCCGTTTGTGAGTCGCCGGATGAATAATTCAGCCACCTCCGCCCCCCTCGACGAGCCGGAGATGAGGCGCGCGCGGGAGCGGCGGGCGGGCGGCCGGAACGAAGAAAAGAAAAGAAGCCGCCCGCCCCGAATGGTCGCCGCTTCTTCTTCTGCGGGATTAAAGTCGCCCCAATTGCAACTGAAGAAGGTTGCGGTCCGGTGGGGAGATGACGTGAATTCATTGCGGGAATGGAGAGAGCAGTAATAAGTGGACTTTCTAGATGGTAGAGAGCACCTGCCTGTGATCCCTGCCCGTCGACATTCTCACATCTGAAGCTTCTTGTCCCCTCCGCTCGCCGGTAATCCCCTCTTTTCGCGCTTCTTTTGTTTCGTTAATTCCACTTCGCGCGGCATAATTGGCCGCAGTCCATTGGCGCCCGTCCACGCGCATTTGGATCACGTGTCCAACGGGAAGGGGGAAAATTACGAAAAGAAACGAAGAAGTACGAGAACAATCCACGGTAGCTATACTCGCAGTCGAAAAGAGGACGGAAAAGGAGAGTGCAGCGGACGGACAGTACTTCGCGTTAAGACGGCCGATCGCACCGTCCTCGTCGCTTGCTGCCTGTCTTCCGGACGCCCGCTCGGGACGGCCGCTTCAACGCATCGCCCGCCTAACGTCGCCGGTCGATCCGCGCGAGAGACGATCGCCCTCAATCGCCGGGGACCAATCGGCCAGCAAAAGCAAAGGACGGGCTTGACGGCTGAAGAAACAAGTTGCGCACTCCGCCGGCCCGCTTCAATTCGATTCGCCCACTCGAATTCGAAGCCGACCGGACGGCAGCGGGCGGCGAGTTCCCGCCGACAACAAAGCCGATTGTCCGCCGCCCGCAAATCTCATCAAACGGCGATTCCGCAAGCAGGCGGAAATCTCGACCGGCAATTCGCGGCGGTCGACCAAGTGGGTGGATTCTCAACCCAAGAACG